>JAJJMA010083750.1:0-17469 GCA_023529015.1 Papaver nudicaule
TTGCAAGGACACCCCTTCTGGAGATTGCGTAGCTGATTTCTCCGATACTTCTCCACCCAGTGCCACTCCCGAGGGTATATATCTCAACAGCTCCTTTGGTCGTGACTAGCTTATCAGACCACAATCTATCCGGGTAATGGATTCGAATAACCTTGTATTTGTTGTCAGAAGGATGGTAGCCAAATCCACTCACAATGAAACCCTTTTTATGTTTGATCCGTGGAAGGTTGATGTATTCTGTAGTGATAGGGTTGCAGATGTAAACCGGATCTAAGACTTTGTGATGGGGCACACGAACACATACCAAACCATTGCAAGAACCAACTATGTGATCAATAAAACAAGCTCGCAAGGAACCTCGCCAATTGATGCCAGGATGATCGATCTTTGTTAGACTTTTCTGCGGGAACTCCTCACCAGAATTAGCCTTGCTATAAATTTCATCATAACTGCCATAGTAAAGCTCAAGATTTCTTTCATACAGTGGCCGAATCAAGAAAAGGAGGCCAGCTTTTCTATGTCTGAGAAGCATCTCCCAAGCTTTGCAAACAAGTTTGCACTTCAAAAGTGGCTCCGGAGGTAGCCGAGAAAGGATGTCCATTTTTATATCAACAGGAAGCTCCTCCATCGATCAGAAGAAAAAAAAATCTGAAAAAACACGAAAAAATAAAATACTCCTTCAGACCTAGATCACTATTGGTGCATGTGTATATTGGCTTCTCTATTTTCTTCTTGTACTAGTATGTAACCCATGCCATAATGGCACGGCCGCACATCATTGTTGTAAATGCAAAACATATTTACAATGGTAATATCTTCCAAATTTAAGACCCTATCTATGCAACAAAGCAAGTAGTCGATTGCAACAAAAACTGAACAAAAACTAACAGAAAAATGTAACCGTATCTTGAACAATTGTGTTCACTTAAAAATGTTCAAAATCAACACAGTATTATCACCATCAGTAACTTCCTTTCTACTTCATATATCAAACTAAACCAAACTGAAAAGACCTTTCCATACTACTTTGGAGGTAAGAAAATAGATCAAATGATTGCAAGTTTGCAACACCTGGTTATAACCCAAATCCCTAACATGCCAAACACAGACTTGAAGTTAAGAATTTAAGCTTTCAATGTTAACAGCATAGCCATATGTTAACCTATTTTCTTCAATCTCGTTATTGGTGCATCCATTTTTCACAGCAACACAATTCAACACTGCAAATTTCATTAAAATATGTGAATGTGGTCATTTTCTTACAATTTTATTGAATGCAAAATGTAGCCGACATCATCCCAATAAAACCCTCTTAATATATGAGAACCAACACGACTTCTAGATCTGGAAACCGCAGATAGTGGAAAAGAAGTAATATCTGAAACGTTGGAATATGTACCTGTGATCGTGGATGATTTCCTGCTTCCAGAGTATGCGTTGTTGCTGTATCAGTCTGCGATCCTTGATTAATCTGTTATAATCTTTTCATATTTAACAAATGTTGCAATCACAAACAAATGAATATTTAGCATGGGCCACTTCATCTATTTCATATTAACCAAACTTTGACTGTAAAGATCCCACCAAGTCGCAGGGAACATATGGGAATGCACTACGGCATTAGGTGGTATCTTGGATTGGGCTGTCTAATGAAGAATTTGGGAAGACTCCACAGTAAAAACAAAGATTTCATCTACTTAATTGGAAATGACCCGATTGAGATAGTCCTACAGGAAATGCACCCAATGGAGATAAGTAGTTCCAATAAATTTCCATACCCACAAAACCAAGTCTACCAAAACCCTTAAAATGTCCTATGGGTGCAAGTGAGGTTGGTGATATTCATAGTTTAGCAATAGTATACTAATCACCATCTCCAAGAACCTACTACTGTACTACATACATATTCATTGAAGTTACATGTGAAAGAAACATACTGAAGCAATTGTATTACAAAGTATGAACTGTATCATCACTTATGTAAAGCAACCAAAACCATGATTAAATTCAAATATCAAAGCAACCGATAACGTTCTATCGATCAATTTCCAACATGTGGAGAAGAAATCAAAATACCTTATCTTAAAAGCCTAATATTGAAGCTGAATTGAACCCTGGGCATAACTGAAAACCTAACTGCAACCTTCACTACCGCCTTAAAATCAACTGAAATAAGTTTTTTACCCTTAATTGATTTGTTTGTTGTTGTCGAATTTATCTTAGAACGACGAATACATGAATGAAATCAGTGGAAAAAAGAAGAAGAATTTGATTTGGGTTCTCAAAACGCTGGAGAACCAACCTCTACTTATTTGCCCCTCGTATTCAGAGAATCAACAAAGTTAATTAAGACGTAGGCAAATTAAATTTCAAGCCCTAACGTCTAACTGGGCCTGTACAAAAATACGAGGCCCGTTTAATGCGGGCTCAACCGAAGCCTATGCCCGTTTGGGCATGAGAATCCTGCATCTATAGTCCCTCGGGCACGCACTCATCGAGTTGAGATTAACTAAATTGTTGCTCCCTTAGTCCCAAGCTGAAATCTGGAGCCCTGGAGTCTGAATTAGTAGGAATTCATGCTTAATAATAGTAATGATTTTTGAAATAGTGGTGCAGCGTATTGAATCTACAAATTTAAAAAAAGTGTTGCCTATCAGTATCCGATTTGGATTTGAGCTGGTACGGTAAGGCCAGTTTCGTTATTCAACGAAGGAAAGGAGGTCTAACATGAGAGACAAGAACCAGTCAAGCTAGCCAGGGAGACTCGCTATGAACCACTTAAGGGACTCCATTCATGTATGTATTCACATGTTGGATTTCCTAGGAGGACATAGGCAAGTCATCCTTGGCTACTAGGCATGGCTCTGTATCTTCATGAAAGACCTCTTTCCTTCTAACTTACTTCACCTGGATACTTGTGGTGATGCCAATACTCAGTCTGAAAATTCTCTATTTATAGATGCAATATACTTGGAATTGCTTGTGATTAAAATTAGTTCAACGTTGCTCTGATTAAAGTTGAACTTTGCACAGCCACATTTTCTCAAGGAACAACCTTTTTAGCAAGCATATATGTGAATGTCAATGACTTAATTCGATCCTTTGTCAGCGTACTTGCAAGGAATAATACATTATCTTGACAGGAAGGGAAGACATATCTCAATTGATGCTCATCAATAATCACACTTCCTTATATTGTCCTTGACCTGGCTCGTCGTCAAGGGGTGGGAGCTTATTGTTGTATGCCTATCTCAGGAGTGTCAACTATCATAAGACTAGTTAAAGTGATTTGCAGCATAAGCATATCGATATGGTTCGCCACGTGGTCTTACTCCTAAGTACCAGTTGATGTAAACCCTATCTAGGAATTAATACCTCATGAAATGGAAAAGCTAGTTCTGACCTTCCATAATTTTGGATAAAGGGATAAGAAGATGCCATAAACCACAAAGAAGCCAACTGGGTTTGACTACTAAGTAAAGTCTAAGCTTGTGTCTCACTAATTGTCAGATATGCATATTCTTGGTGGAATTTGATTCCTTGAAATAACTTAAGCTTATGCAAAAAACTAAATTGCATTTAACACCTGTTAATTACTTGGTGAAATCTTTTACGAAATTTCAAAGTTGCAGTGTAAGTAATCTTAGAACTCAATCTTCCTTGCCTATTCCACATCTCAGTAGCTTGTTTGCAGTGTGAAGAGATATTCTCCTCTTCACAATTGCATATAGACAAGGCCAGCGCAGTCTAAAATGCGGCACAAGCTTCAGACATTTGGTAAAAGGATTTAAAACTTACTGCAGTTGTATATGCATAATACAATTTCATCAACAAAGAATCCAGACTTGACATAAAAATCTATCAATTGAAGTAACACACACTGTAACAGCCAAATCATACAGCCAGGTCTCACACGTACTCTCCCGCACTTATACAAGCAATCTAAAAGAATCGAAAGAACAAACAAACAAATTTATAGTTTCTACAACCGTATAATACATCTCCTCTATTTATCTTAGCCGCCTGCCAATCGTCTTAATTATACATAGCTGCATGAGTTCTTAAGCAGAGATCATCTTGGTCTTGTATCTGTAAAGAACCCTCTTCTTCTTGAATGAATTGTTCTCAACTGTCAGGACAACCTTCCCAGGTTCGCTATTCCTGAACGAATTCCGCACTGATTCTTCTTGAGAACCCATTTTCTTTCCTTTCTGAATGATAATGGTGTAAGAACCTTCATCAGTTGGGACAAATTCCTCTTTGTAGTTAACCTCCCAACCCAACACAACCAAGTCCCACAGAAGAGTAGCTCCAGACTCTGGTGCAGGAATTTCAATAGCTTCCGTCGATCCAGACTTAACAGTGACCTCAGTCACATTGCTTTCTTCAGCAGCAGACGAGAATTCGGTATCGTTCTCCCTCTTCATGCCACCGTAGCGCATCGGAATTTGTTGCGCTGGAATGTACCTGAAGGATTTGTTCAATTATGCGTTATTCATTGTCAATGATACCTATCAACCATGGTTTTGATTCAGAAATGAGATTTGCACAAACCTTAAGAGTGTTTCAGTGACTTTGGCTGGACGAGCAAAGACGAATTTGCTCTTAGTCCTTTGGGTTAAGAAAGGTGATAGCACAGCATTGAAGGCATAGTACCAAAAGGGCACATTCACAAAGATCTGCAACCAAAAACCAGTAATCGAACTTATTAACCGCAATCAATCTCATCGCACCATTTCTTAATCTGTGCGCAAAACTCTAAATTAATACGAAGTGAGTAATCGAAACACTTACATTTCTGGCAACAAACTCTGGATAATTGTCCTGCAGAAGACCCACAGCTTGTTTCATGGCAATCCGAAGCTCCTTCCTTGACGGTCCAGGCGAGTTCTTGAGATCATTGATTTGAAGCAAAGAAGAAACACCTTTAGGATTACTAAAATCAAGTTTCTGAATACCCTTTTCCATCAACTGAAACCTCCATCTCAAGAACACTTGTCTTTGTTCCTCAGTACCAAATGTTTTCTGGTAAAGCTCATTATTCTCGAAAATCCCATACATGTTGTAACAAATTGGGTGTCCTTCGTAATCAATTCCATCCATATATGCTACTGAGTTTAGATGGTCTAAACCCAAATCTTCATCCAGGATTGAATCAACCTTGTGTTCTTTTCTCCATTGTAATGTGTTTTTCAGCATCTCAAATGCTTCATTCACTTTGAAATCTCTAGCTCTTAGGAATTTCAATAGGATTATGTCAGTTGCTTCTGAACCTGCACTTGGTAAGAGTGGGACACCCCATAGCGAGATATCTTTGTCTACATCACTTTCTTGATTCTCTACCTTCTTTTCTTCTTCTTTTTCTGGTGTGCATTTTTCCTTGATTTCTTCTAGTACTGTAACATTCTCAGATTTCTCCTTCTCTTCCACAACTTTCCCTACAGCTTCTTCTTCTTGTTTTGATTTGTCTGATTTAGCATCTTCTTCTGGTTCTTCTTGTTTTGATTTCTCTGATTTAGCATCTTCTTCTGGTTCTTCTTGTTTTGATTTCTCTAATTTAGCATCTTCTTCTGGTTCTTCTTCTTGTTTTGATTTCTCTGATTTAGCATCTGCTTCTGGTTCTGATTTCTCTGATTTAACATCATCTTCTTGTTTCGATTCCTCTAATTTAGCATATTCTTCTTGTTCATTACCTTGTACTGTTTCTGGTTTCTTCTCCAATTCTTTCTCCTTTGGAGCTTCTTCTTCTTCCTTTTTCTCTGATTCTACTTGTTTTACATTTGTGACTGATACTAATAGCTTGTTTTGGAGAATAGCTTCTTCAAGCTTTGATTTGAAATCAAGCAATGCTTTCTTCTCATATTCTTTCAGATCTGAAAATCTTGTCTCTTTAATTTCTTCTACCTTTTCTTCTTCTTCTTCTCCTTCCTTGTTAACAACAACCTCTTTTTCCCCATTTTCATTTCCATCCTTAGAATCTTCAGCTTCTTGTTGTTTTTCTTCTTTGTTTTCTTCCACAGACAACACATTTTCGTCTGATTTAATGCTCTGTTCTTCTCCTTCCTTCTCCTTCTTATTCACTTCCTTCTCTACTTCTTTTTCTTTCTCTTCAACATTGTTTGTCTCTGGAACCTCCTGTTTTTGGTTTCCTTCAACTTTAATGCTGCTGCCATTTTCAGCATCAGAGCCAATGGGTGCAGCTTCAATCACAGCAGCAGCCATTTGGGGTTCTTCAGATTTAACTTGTTCTTCTGATGTCATGATTGATTTGATTGATTGAGACTCTCTGATTTCTTCGAAGAAATCAAAGAGATGAGGGTTTGAAAAACAAAGAAACAGAGAATGTAAATGAATTAAGAATCTCCTCCTAGTTTAACTCCTGTTTCTTCTCTCCGCTGTCGTCTTTATTATAAAAAGAGAGAGACAGAGGTGAAGGCCAACGGTTATATTTTGATGAATGAATTTAAAACTTTGAATAATTTGGAAGACACAGAGAAACAAACGCCTAAACATACGGAAACCGGACGGAGAACCCCACCGCAAATTATGGGAGACATTTTTTTATATACGGTGGACCCACTATGCCTGCTTTGTTTAACGTTTTTGTGGGCCGTTAAGCCGTTTGCCAAAGGAAAAGAGCAAACAACCGTTGGGTTGGGCAACATATTTTTGGCAAATCTCACCGTGGAAATGACAAAAGAAAAAAAAGGATTTTTTACTTATATCCCAAACTCCTATTCTTATAAATATAGTATGTTTTTAGGGTGTTGTTTGCGTTTAGAATCAATAATTCAGAAAACTGCTAAAAAAAAAAAAAAAAAAATCTAGTCTCGAAAAATACGGCGCGTATCTTCTGTGCCAAAGGCTTTGTGAGCCATATGTGCCCACCAATGAATTTGCGACATCTGTCTACTCTGTAACTAACCTATTTAGAGTATAACTAGACTTATATTCTTGCTATAATTTGATTTTTTTTTTAACCAATTTAATTTGTACTTTTTATTTGTTTTATGACAAAAAGCTGGTTGGATTTTTAAATCTGGTAAGAATAAATCATTGGAATCTTGTAAATTGGTATTTTATTCGCGCTATGCGTCAATTGTAATATGATTACAATGCAAAGAATCAAGGACACCAACAGGTTTTATTAACAATTATGCAAATATTGTTAATGATCCTTGGTAGATTTGAGATTCAAAGAGAAACATCTGTTAAGACATTCGGTATTGATACAATTTTTTCTTTTACTTATAAACCAAATGTAATCTTATTCAAAGAATATATCAGAAGAAGGTTGACTTATACATCTTAATATTGAACAACAACAGATGTCTTATCTAAAATCCTAATACATCCTTATAGAAAAACAAATTCGAATCAACAACAAAATCGAGATCTAATCTAATTAAATGTTAATGGTTGATTTTCGTTTTGATCATCTTAGCTTGATTTTGTTAACGGAGTCAACCAGCAGATCTTCACCGATAAGAACAGTGGTTGCCGATAATACAATGTTAGTGTAAAAATGGAATCACGTTCAAATCATTTCCTTACAACTGAATTAGACAAGTGTCAAAACGTTATTGGGTGGGCACATATGGCTCACAGAGCCTTTGGCACAGAAGATCTGCGCCCCGAAAAATAATGCAGTATCCCTTCTTTAAAAGGAAGGAAATTTGGTGTCAAATTTTTTTTTTTTTAAATCATGGATTATGAGAAAAAAACGACTAGGTTTATGAGCTAGAAAGTTGTAGAGACGAGAAAAAGTTTGTATATATAGTGAAAGTAACTAGGGTTTGACCAACCCGAGCTAATTAAGGCCCTTCTTCAGCCAGGATGTTGTTCGACGTCCAAAATGGATGAATATACTTAAGTACCCTCACTTTAAACCTAATTTTGTTACTAAAAAGCATTATTTCAATAAAGACTTTATCAAAGTGTTCTGGGACGAAGACTCCTTAAGTACCAAGGGCTATAACCACATTGATCCCAGAGATATTCGTCATTGGATTACTGATAGGTGCGCAAAATACCTATTCAAGAGTACCTTAATCATACACTTTAGTCGACTTAAGCCTCGTACATTGTGTGTTTTACTCGTTTTCTATTTTGCATGTAATTTGAAATAATGTTCAATAAAATGAAGCAGAAACAACTCTATTTACAAGTTGGCGAATCTTGGTTGGTCGGATACAAGGGAAGAGCATCACTAAGGGGCATCCACAGTTCACTGAAGGCAGCCAAGGAGAATTACTGAAGCACCCAGGCGATTTTACTCAGGGCTGCCATGAAGTACAAGCACATAAGGGCACCACAAGGAGTTCAAGGCAACCGGGTTAGATCCAACCTCAGCTGGCTGCTAAGGGGTAACCCTTATCCTTACATAAGTCAGAAGAAGATTTTCTATTTGATTTCAGATCTATGTCTGAACCAGAGAAAGGGCTACAGTCGAGAGGCATCACTACCAGATCAGGGCCATATCCAGTTGATGAAGATTCAGGTGAAACATATGAACGATGCAGGGGAGTTCCAATTGAAGTTGAAGACAGCAGAAAGAATGAAGAAAATTGATACTATCTGATTAAGGGTCGTAACAGCAGAATGAAGAATGGGTTGATGATGCTTTGAAGACGGGTTGTGAGATTGAGGAGATGTGGATGTTGATTTGGCTAATTGATGTGAGACTCAGGGGGCTCGAATTGCTGCTGTTGATTGAGGCTGCTGCTGTTGGATCTGGGGGTGACTGAAGACGACAGTGGAGGAAGAAGCAGGTTTGAGTTCACTGTTAGAGCTGATGGAGATGAGGGAAGCAGAAGATGAAATTGAAGCTGTAATTGAGCTCAAGAGATGGTTCAGGAGCTTGGGTTATGATTGATTTTGCTTTGAATGTTTGTTTTGGCTGCAGATTTGATCTGCTGATAGTGTAGCTGGAACTGGTTGTGAAGAACGTTGAAGATTGCCTGTCGAATTGCTGCATCCGACAGAGGTGAAGAAGATGGCACATGTGTAGTTGGTGCACGTACGACTCAGGCATGTGACTCGCACATGTGACATAAAAGAGTGTAGGATGTTGGGCTTGGCTTTCTGGCGTGTTGGGCTTCAGGTTTTTGGTTGGGTTTCTTTAATGTTGGACTGGGCTCAGGGGTGTATATTGTTTAGGAATCAGGTTTAGGTTTGGAGAGTGTGAATAAATAAGGAGGAAAACTCACAGGTGTTATAAGGCCTAAGGCCCATGGATGTGCGGTCCATATAACTACTTAGGGTTTTCCCTTTAACTGTATATAAAGGAACCCATGTAATACTTTTAGGTGTTCTGCCCTAGTAAGATTTATCCCTAATCACGTTATCAGCACGATGCTCTAAACCCTAGCAGCAGCCGAAAAAAAAAATCCCTTCGTTTATTTCGATCGAGATCATCAAAGTTGGTGGTCATTATATCTCTTTTCCTTTCTATCTTGTACGACATCATCATCAGAATCACGCGATCTATCTTTGCTGCAAGAGTATAGTATCGTATTCGTACTACCGTTCTTCCTTCCGATCCAATTCCGTGCGACATCCCTAAAGGTATGCCTAAACAATTCCTTTTATGAAATACGGAAGTTTTCACATGTGCATACGTTGCATAGGTCTGATCTTAGCAGCTCATTGAAATTAATCATGTCTGCCATGAACAATTGGAACCGTGTCTTGTATGCCTTTTCTTGTATGTATACCATGTCTTTTCTTCTTGTATGCCTTTTCTTGATTGTTTAATTGTAAAAGCAATTGGAAAAGCCAAAAGTTAGAAGATAGAACCGTAAAAGCACTAAACCTAAAAGACAGACCCATTCGTACAGAGGACGTGTGTCTAACCTACTTGTACAGGACCTGTTCGACCTAAAACCATATCATGGGTCCTGTCCTGTGTAGTCGAAACACACCTGTGTTTAAGTGCCTTACTCACCTACTTTCTCCCCTTGATCTCGTGATGATTATTCTATACATGATGCACATGCTTTTGTAATAGTCATCCATCCAATTTTGTTAGCTTATTAAATTATTTCTAATATCTGAAATTTCAACTATTATACCAAAACGAATTTCAAAATGAAATGACTTTTATGAAGTATGGATATGGGAAAATTGTTACATATCCCAGGACCTGTACTTAGTCGACTGTATGGTCCTGTCCAGTCCAGTTTTGGTACTTACCCCAACCAGTTGGTCATGTTCTGGATTTACTTGGTGCCGTCTTGTCCTATCATAGTTGGTATTGTTTCGGATTTGACTTGATCGGTTTTTATTTTTAGAACCATAAAGAAATTTGGACATCAACCGGGACACACTTTGCAAATAACTATAAAGTAATTTGGTTTGCAAACGGTTTGACGCAATTACAACCATCAAGTAACTTGGTCAACAAAGTTGTTTGTTTTTGCTAAAAAAACATAAAGTAATTTGGTAGCAAACAAAATGCACCTCTTAAAATCATAAAGTAATTTGATTAGCAATTTGAACGCAACTGACTAAGACCATAAAGAAATTTGGTTAGTCGTTTTTTTTGCAATCTGTGTAACAGTTAAAAACCATAAAGAAATTTGGTTAATTAACTTTGATGTCAGGTTTATGATCATCAATTGGACAATGACTTATTCGTGTTACCTATACAACCTTAAACAAATTTTGTTTTTATGTCTATCTTGACCATAAAGAAATTTGGTCTCACGAAAAGTGGTACCGAAGTTAGTCATTGTGGCAGAGAAGGGATTTCTGGCCACACTAGTAGTAACACTATTTTCGAAAAAAACATCCAAGAAGAATGCAGACGAATTTGCACTTTGTTTTAGCGATGTTTTACCGGACGCTGGTTCAAGCAATGGAAGGCTAGTACCAAAGTAGTTGTGAGCTACAAAAAGGACCGGGAAATTCTCGAACAAGAATCTCACTATGTGGAAGAAAATGATCTTACTCTCTTGATGTCAACTCCGCAATTCCAGGCTTCCATGGCATAAAGGACGTTGCCGCATCATGGATAAACCTGACTTTGCTTGTGCTTAACCATTTCATTCTTTGTTACATGGTTTACTAGACCTCATTGTAAATAGTTTTGTTAGATGCTTTAAAGTACGTTGTAAGTCATCTTGGTCTACTATTTTCTTGCTTAGCTAAATATGTTCTTACCTTCTTGAATCATGCATTATTTGTAAGTATTTATCTTTTTGTTTACGATAATTTGTTGTTTAGCACGTGTATTAGAATGTAAAGGACGTCATTCTAATAGAACAAAAATTCTCAAAAGTACCTGAGATAAACTGTTCATCTATATGACATTCCCGAATGATGTACTTACAGGAATGTCTTCAGGAGAGATCAAATGTGTATTCGATAGTGGAACCACCCGCACTATCCTAAGAAATGGACAATTGTTGGTTGATTTTACTCCTTTTGTACCAACGATGATTGGATCATCGAAAGTAATAATTGGGCGAAGTATTGCTCAAACCTTGTTGCCAACGACACAAGGTTTAAAGAAGCTCTATAAGCACTTAAAGCTAACCACACCTTGTGATTTTTAAGGATATCAATTCAAATGGCTAACATTTGGACATTCACTGTAAAAATGGAACTTTACGTTACTTCTAGTGAATGCGGAAGGAAGCGCATCTTAGAGAAACTATTGAGTCACTCTAGTGGATTGTACATCACCACTATTAGGATTATTGAATCTTATATTATTTCTAACGACGAACTGTTGGCCAGTGACTTATACAAGCTTTGGCACTACCGACTAGGGTGTCCAGGTCGACATTTGATGATCTGTGTTTTAAAGAACTCACATCGACATCATTATTTCGAGTGAGAAATAAATGGGACAAAAAATTGTTACAACGAAGAGTAACTATGTGTTTTCCAAAGTAACTGAAGCATACCATTTATCTCATTTTCTTTGTTGGCCTTATCGAAGGCACATCACTCGTAATTCAAAGCTTATTCTTTAGCAAAGACAGAATCGAGACCATCCTATGCTAAAGATACCAAAGAAAAATTCCATTTTCACGAAGGATACAAGGTGATATTTGTGGACTTTTACATCCAGAATGCGGACCATACAAGTATTTTATGGTTCTGGATGATGCTTCGACCCGTTGGTCACACTTGCATTGTTGTCCACAACAAATGCTATTTTTGCAATGCTCCCAGTACAAGTGATACATCTAATGGCTCACCACCATGATCATACAATCAAGTCTGACAGACTTGAAGATGCTGGAGAATTTACATCTAAAGGAATTGAAGAATTCTGTATGTCAAAAGGAATTGATAAAGAGCATCATGTACCCCATACACACTCTCGAATTGGTCTCGGAGAAGCTAACATCAAAAGGTTAGAGATGGTAGCTAAGGCACTGGTTATGCGCTCAAACCTGCCTATTACTGCTTGGGGTACGTCATATTGCATGCATTTTTACTTATTCGCTTCAGACCCACTGATAGCCAACCATTTTCTGCGTACCAGTTGGTAACTGGATATAAGCCTGATATTTTACGTTTATGCATTTTTGGTTGTGCCATACATGTGCCTATACGCCTCCACAGCGTACTAAGATGGGTCCACATAGACGATTAAGTATTTATATTGGATACGAATCCCCAACAAATATCCGCTACGAAGAACCTTTGACAGGCGATCTCTTTACCGCTAGAATTGTGGATAGTCACTTTGATGAGACAACCTTCCCGTCGTTAGGGGGAGGTAAGGAAAAGTATTTCCTAAGGGAACGACAGGAATTGTCGTGGTGTGTTTCCCACGTGTCTCATCTTGATCCCCGCACTTCGCAATGTAAATGTGATGTGAAAAACGATTTTCGATATCCAGAATGCACACTGGTATCGCTAAAGTGACGAGATCAAATATACCAACTGCAAGCGTGCCTGCAAGGTTATATATCCTTAAATAAGGATACACACCATAAACTAAGGTGTTGCAACTATACTCTGTGGAAGTATGGTTGAGGCCGTGACTCTATAAAGGAAGTTGGAGAGACCACTAGGTTCGATTGATACTCACCTAGAAAGGAAAAAGTTGAGTAAGGCACAATATGGATGATATAATTCAATTGCTCCGGAAGTAGAGCACGATGAGATCGAACCATGCTCTATATTGTTTAGATTCAAACAAAGAGCATATTTGGCCTACGCAATCCAGGAAGAACTTAGTTCTTTGACAAATATATAGGTATTTGGTGCGGTAGTGCTAACCGACCAAGTGTAAAGCCTGTGGGACATATATGGTTATTTGTCACAAAGCGTAGTGAGAATAATGAAGTCTTAAAGTATAAAGACTCACCTTGTGGCGCGAGGTTGCTCACAAACCCCTGGATCGCTCATATATGATGTTCTGCTAATTAGATTAGCTTGGCAGTCTCAGAAGGATTTGAAATGCAACTTATGGAAGTGGTTACATAATATCTCTATGGGGATCTTGATACAGAGATATTCATGAAAGTGCCAGATGGCCTTTTATTGCCCAAAATCAAGTAACTCTAAACCACGGAGTGCGTTTGCAATTAAGTTGAAACGCTCACTTTACGGATTAAAGTAATCCGGACGGATGTGGTATACCCGTCTAAGTGATCATTTGATTGGGAAGGGATATAAAAATAATAAATTGTTCCCATGCGTGTTTTGAAATGAAACAAGTTCCGGATTTGCAATTATAGTTGTCTATGTCGACGATATGAACATAGTAGGTACTTTTGAGGAAGTAAGAGAAACCGCAAACTATTTGAAATTCGAAATTGAGATGGAAGATCTTGGGAAAACTCGGATGTGTCTAGAACTTGAACTAGAACATCGAGATTGTGGAATATTACTCCACCGGTCAGCATATGTCCATAAGATATTCAGGCAACTTAACGTGGACAAAGTGTACCGGGCTAGCACTCCCATGATTGGTCGAACTTTAGATGTACGTAAAGATCAATCTCGTCCATAGGAAGGTGACGTAGATGTTTTGGGAAACGAATATCCCTATGTAAGTCAATAAGCGCATTATTGTACTCATACAATGTACTCGACCAAGTATCTTGTTCTCAATGAACTTGTGAGCTAGATGTAGCTCAGCGCCAACACAACGTCATTGGAATGGTATCAAGAATATCTCTAGATACCTAAAAGAAACCATTGACATGGGTTTGCTCTTATCCCTATGAAGATGCAAGTAGAGTTTTCTAATGAACTTGCAAATTGTATTGTACTACCATGATTACATGTGAAAAGTATAGGACTAACGGAATTGTCCGACTCCCATGATTGCAAAACTGTAGAGATCTAAAGAACTTGTCTGACTACGTAGGACTAAAGGAAGTGTCTACCTGAATTGGACTAAAGAAGTTGTTCAAACTCCCATGAAGATATTGTACTAAACAAGTTTTCCTACATCAGAGGGAGCATCTGGTAAGTTGTACTCTTTTTCCCTTCACTGAGGTTACTTTTTCCCACAGGGTTTTGTTACTCAACAAGGTTTTTAATGAGACAACTGCAATACCAAAAGTGCAATCGAAAAGTTGTTGATTATGAAGGGACAATAATCACTTAGTCACTGAATGTAATCAGGGGGAGACATGGTGAACTTATAAGTCATCACCTATAGTCACTTTCGAAAATCTCATGACTAATGAAACTGTCTAGAGACTATACCCCAAACGAAATCAGGGGGAGATGCCGACATCAGGGGGAGAATCCAATGATATGATGCCGACATATTTGATTCGAAATGTGAAACTGTGTTGTACTCTTTTTCCCTTCGATCGAGATTAGTTTTTCCCACAGGGTTTTGTTACTCGACAAGGTTTTTAGAGAGAATACGACAACAACTACACTTGGCGTATATGTTGAATGTTGAAGACTGGATGGATATTACTGAACTGCATCAGAACCAAAGAAATGAACACGATAGCATGTCAAGCGAAACAACTTCCAGCTAGAAGCAAGAGTGTTATTCAGCATGAGCAAAGGCGTACTTCTGGACTTATCGTGTTGTACTCTTTTCCCTTCGTCAAGGTTTTGTCCCACTGGGTTTTCCTTGTCAAGGTTTTAGCGAGGCTACATATGCGAGTCTAACTCTGTTATAAGTATTCTTAATATTGCACCCTTTTTCCTTAGATCGGGTTTTGTCCCATTGGGTTTTCCTGGCGAGGTTTTAATGAGGCAATTGACTTAGACACAACGGTCATCGATGAGCGAGCTACATTTGAAGCTAAAAGAGAAGTCACCTACCACGACCAACTCCAACAAAGAAGCTTACCAAGACTCGAGACGTCATACACATTCTTTTTCAAGGTTTTGTCCCACCGGTTTTTCCTTGTCAAAGTTTTTAGTGAAGCAATGCATTTGAAGAACTACATTCGAAGCACTGTATGTGAAGCACTGTGTATAAACTCTTGTAATTGAACCGCACAAGGGGGAGTGTTATAGGGCCTAAGGCCCATGGATGTGCGGTCCATATAACTACTTAGGGTTTTCCCTTTAACTGTATATAAAGGAACCCATGTAATACTTTTAGGTGTTCTGCCCTAGTAAGATTTATCCCTAATCAACAGGAGAGTTATCACGCATAGTTTTGAGGTTTTTGGAGAAAAGTTCCTGCACGTTTCCCGAGGCGAGTTTGAGAATGGTTTTGGCACGGATTTCGAGGTGGAGCTTTGGGGGAAAGATTGGAACTTGTCTACAAAGGGTTTTTATGATTTCTTTCACTTTCATATTATTTTATTTAGCTTTCAAACACATCATGAGTAGCTAATTTAATTGTTATTGGTTAAGGATGTAGTCCTAAATTGCAAAAGACATGCTATTTGTTTGATTATGAAGTAAAACCTTATTATTTTCATTATCGTCTCTATTTTACCGTATGATTGAGTGTATGATTGATGTATTACACTAAGTTTAAATACCTTATGATTCAAGTGGCCAATTGAGTTAAATTGTGTCTACAACTATTGCTAGAATTAGGTTATGAGATACGAAATAGTCGATTACCTATTCACAAGTAGCACAACATGATTCTTGAGGTGGTGATAGCTTTGAGAATCATGTGTAGGATAATGCCTATGTTGAATGAACCATTCATGGTGGTTCATTGCATTGATTAGTCTATTTCATGGAATTTAATGCTCTTAGAGAGTTGAACTCGATTACTCATGGTGTCGAGTTATTCTCTAGGTAGGATTCATGCATACATCGTTATGGTGCATGATGACTCAAGGAAATTGCGGAATATATTTGCGATGAATTATTCTAGGACTTTTGATGATGATAGAATAAGTAGAGACTTCATATATTATTTCATATGCATGTTGAGCAATTGAAGACGAAAACCTTAACCAATATTCGTTATTCCTGATTTCATATTATTATTTCTTATTTCATATTATTCTTTGCTTTCATTTATTTGCTTTAGTTTATTTATGCTTTAAGTTACAAACACAAACAAACCCCCCCTTTTTGGTTACTTAAGGATTCGATTATTGAAATAACAAACCATTATCTCCTCGTGGACGAACTTGTTCTTACCATTATATTATATTATCATATATTGTGAAGGTTTAGAGCTTAAGAATATTTGTGCGGTTTCGACACGCATCAATTACTCTGAGTAGGAATCAACACATTATTGTAAAGGTTTCAAAAGAGATTATTTAAGTTGGTTTCATGCCAAGTAAAGTTTGAGGAATTAGAAGACCTAATGCAAATGCAAATGCATGCGCTAGATTGTATGCAGCTAGATTATCTTGTCTCTCAATGACTTAAAGGCTATTTAAAACAAAATAAATTTCTTTGAAAACAACATTTATCAACATACTACAATGACGTTGGTTTAATATTAAATAATACAAGAGCAAAGTACAAATAGCATGTGAAGAACATAAAATCTTCGATTTTGGAACAATAATATTCGAAATAAATAAAGGGAAAATTGGTACTTGGTACTAACATTTTATCCAAAGTTTGCGTTTGGTCTAACTTTTGTCCAACTTAGCGTTTGGTACTTGAAATTGACGTTGACCTGCGTTGACTCTGTTAAATCTTGACTTCCGTTAAGTAAATAATAATAATTTTAAAAAAAGTTTAATTACACAACGCCGTCAATTACACCGTTAGCACGTGAGTCACCAAAAAATCACATGCTTATATTTGTTATAAAGGCACATTCTTCTCTCATTTTAACCACCTGCCATTTCCATACAAAAACACAGTATATGGGCACCTGCACATTACCTATTTCAATCACAACCACCTGCCATGCAATTTTTCATACAAAAACATTGTGGTATTGATATGATCATTAAGTGTTTGAGAGTATGTCATAACAAAATAGACTACCAGAGTTGTAGATACTAATAGTGGTTGTTCAGTAGCACAATAGATATGTAAATAGTAGTGCCATTAAGTGCATAGACATACTAAAATCAGATAGTACTATTCTTG
>JAJJMA010083769.1:0-13149 GCA_023529015.1 Papaver nudicaule
AACTGCTCCAAACTGCCATGGTAAGATCCATCCGATATTTGAGATCAGGATGTTTCGAAGCAATTAGATCGAGTTGTTTCTGTAGACAAACAACATTATCTTCAAGACGTTTCTGTCTTTTGATAACGGTGTGAAGTAGGCTCACGACTTAATTATTGTTGTTTTTGTGAGCTTCTTCTGACGAATGACATGATTCTTCATCACCCAGGTTTTCACTATTCTTGCGTTTGTTAACATTAGTCAACATCTTGCTAACGGAGCTATCAATGAGTGGCGGAGGCTCACCAAGAAATTTGCCTGAGGGTTTAACATTGTAAAAATCACAGATTCTTCCAATGAGACATGGAAACCCAAGGTTTTTGCCATTACGAGTCATTACCCTCATATAATAAATAATCATATCACACAAGTTTATTTCTCGTCCGCTCCTTAAATAGTAAACCAATTCTGCAAAGTCGTGACTCCACACAGAGTTGACCATCATGGAAGGGCATAGGTTAGCCACACCAAGCTTCCCAAAGGTTCTCAACTCTACAGATAGATCTTCTGTTGGAAACTTGCATTCCCACGGAACTTCACGACCTATCAGTTTCATGGAAATATCTCTGTTGGTTGGTCTAGCATTCACAGGTCTAGGTAGTGTGATACCTTGATTGGACAAACCTGTGAGAGATGCTATGAGATCACAATTTACATCCATTACTGTTTTCCCGACCATCATTTTAAAGTTGAAGTTCTCATCATTGGTTTCATGAATGTTGGCATAGAACTCTCTGACCGTTCCTTCATAAGCTTTTCCATGACCATCAATTATGTTGCCCAAATTAAAGGATCTTACATATTTTACCACATCTTCAAACCTTGTACTATCAACAAGTTGTCTTTCTACAATGAGAGGCTTATCTTTGATGGTAACATAAAGATGATAACACTCTTTGTCATAGAAAGTGATTCCCAGAGATGGATCACGGTGATAGTTGTTTTTCTTTGATGTGGAGCTCTCTTTTGGTGGAGTAATGGGATTCCCCATTGGCTTTCCTCTAATTCTTGTCATAGCGAATTAAATCCACAAAAGCTTGATTCAAGAAACGTATTCTACCCTTACAGACGTTCTTGAAGTGAATCTTAAACAGATCTGGAAGACTTGTCACGATTCAGGAGAATTTTTGATACAAAAACCTAGGGCTGCGATTCCCGAACTGTACAGAGGCAGAATAAATTGTCTTTGTGTGGTGCGGTATCTCGGATATATATAGGGAATTGTAAACCCCAGTTACGAGATCCATCTTGTATCAGGACTCGGATTTATTTGAAATCCACAGTTTTACCTTAATACAGATTCCTTTTTGCATGGGACTCCTAAGAGTTTATCAAAAACTGAAACTGTATGTTTTTCCATTTAGGAAACTAAGGTATTCCCTTTGAGATAATATTGACAGGTTATTTTCTCAAAGGCAACTAATTCTTCTTTATTTTGATTTCGAGAGCTACAAAATCAAAATTTCTCTATCTTGGTGGAGCAAGGGCTCAACACTCAAGTGCTTTACCAATAAACCCAAAATGACTAAATTAAATCTACAAGAATCTACTCCTACTTCCCTACACACTTTTCTCATCACACGTAGGTATATGATGAGAAAATCCTGTCATGGATTTTAGGGAGAGTAGACATGAGTATATGGATACTCACAGATCTCAGGATGACAATTGCCATAGTGAGAGGAATTCTTGCCTTGGGTTTCTTTTGGAACATAGCCTTTTGCCTTTCTTTTCCTACGTTTATCCAAAGGGGTACTCATGAGATTAGAAGCATGCTTGGGAAGTTTTAAATTCCTTGACACACAAAGTTGGCATTCTTTATCAATGTGTCCAAGATTTCCGCATTTAAAACACCGTGTATTGGCATGCTTACTTCGCTATTCCTGAATTTTTTTCGATGTATTCTACAAAGCTGACATTAAGATCTTGGAGAAGTCGGCAGAGTAAGTTAACTCGAAATCTTTCAGGATCAAGAAGTTCCATGAGTTCTAATTTCTCGAGTGTATGTAGTCGCATGATTTCATTGCGATGATCCTCGAGCATTTTTACAAGCTTATCAGAACCCAACAAATTCTGGATTAAGCGTTGTATTCTCTGGTATACTAAATTGGCGGTAGAGATAAACCAATTTTTTATGTACGTCATAATTCACGAACCTCGAAAAACTCAGACAGTTAAATCTTTTATATGTTCACCGGCTCTGATACCAATTGAAAAAGCAGGGGTACCGAAATACTACAAACTTTTCGTTTGGGCTCGTGAGACTTATGATCAGATCTGGACAATCTCAAAAATCAATATACAAATCTGTATAACATGAGTTTGGATCACAAGGGATCAGTCCGACGAAAGACAAAGTCTTGGTAAATCCTTTGGATGGATTGGGGACAACAATCAGGTTAACAATAACGTACTTCTTGTGTTTGCTTTAATTATATAATCAGAGAATATAATGCGGAAAGTAAAGCACACAAGACACCAGAGATTTTTTTAACGAAGAAACATGCCTAGGAGTTGCCTTAACCGCTGTTAAAGGCTTGTGTCAATAATTCCGGCTTTGCAACCTCAATTATCAACTGTATGTTTGAACTGTCCTCTATCAGTTTGACATACACAAAGTGACTTCCTTCGGATTGCTCCAGGTCATACGGAAATCTACCTACAATATTGGGCTTACGCTGAAAACCTAGTAATCAATGCCAAACTTGTCTCTACCTCAATTGTAAAAAGAATCACTTAAGAAACTTATACAATTGGAGCTAACTGGGTCTTACAACACATCGTGCAGCCTTGCGTTTCTTCCTTAAACCTTGTAGTTGCATATCAGTTCTTGAATGGCCTTATAGCAGAAGAGAAGGACCGTAGAATAGACAAGAACGTAATCAGGCAACCAAGGTTACAGGTTAATCCGATTTCAACCACTAAGGTCTCAATCTCCTACCTGTGCTTCCCAACTCTCAAGAGATGTCTTTATACTCGTTAGGTAAATCCCACATAGGAACTGCTACCTAATAGAGGATGACTATACCACAACAAGCTTTCACCTAAGTAAAAAGAGTTTACGATCAATTCCACATAGAAACTTCACGTATGCTTGATGCTTGTGGTTTTCGTTCTGAAACCTTCTATTTATAACACTCAATAAGATAGGTTGCTTAGGAATAAAGCAACTAGTTACTTGTTCCGCAAGTTTAGCAAGTGCCCGTGTAAAACGAACCCATTACTTGACTTGCACACAGAGAAACCTAGATTTATCTCAATTGGAAATCTTTATCGTTTATCTGCCAAGTGTTTTGTTAGCTCATAAACACTTCAAGATTGATATCCAACAGACTAGAGATAATCTTTATCTTATTGACACATTGAGAACCGTTAGATGGACCACATAAGATATTTTCGTGATAACCAAGTCCAACTAAGAGATAAAGGAGTCAGAGTTTAACCCGTGTGAAATTCCAGAAGAATATCCACGTGGACGGTTCGGGAACCGTCCTTTTGAATTCCGGCCAAATACATCAAATATGTGGTTCACGTACATGTACGTGTATAAATTGATGCTTTGGAACTCAGAAGTGAAATCTGGAGTCACTGTTCACGAACCGGTTCGTGAACCGCCGTTGTTCAGAATTCAAGTTTAACTGAATCCGCCGGAAGTTCTGGGCTGGGCCAGTACTTAGACGTGTTATTACGTCCTCAGCTATAATCCACTGGACTCTTGCTTAAGAGTGTTTCTTTAGATTCACCCATATCCTACAAGTGATTTGCAAGCAAATCATTGCTATGGAAAATGGTATCAAATCTGTCTCACGCATCTTGTAACCTTAGTATTCGTGGGAACAAATACCAACATAACACATGGTTATGTAGACAAGAATACGATCTCAATCGCTATTAGTACCTCTACTAAAGTAGCCGACTATTTCAAAAGACATAATAAGTAGAATAAAAGAATTTCCATAAAAGTCATAACTCCGACTAACCTTTTGTCGGTGAAGAATAATTGATGTCTTCTTTGTCTTCACAGTCTTCGTCTTCAAGGTCTCTACTACTTTGTCTATATCCCAATTCCGAAATCTGAACTCTAGTAGGCTAAATCTAGATTGTGTTTTGACACCTAAAACTGACAACTAGCTTGACATACCAACGCTAGTGGGTTTGACCGGACAATGCCTAACAATGTTGATTGATTGTTTATTTATTTATTTTTGTTTGACTCTAGATTACCATACATTTTGTTACTACGTATGAAAAAGACTTTCGTTTGCTGACGTGCAAAGCACGTGCACTCGACTTGTGAGGGTTAATACATTTGGTATAGATAAGACTTTTGAACCAAAAAACCATTTCCAATAGTATAAGGTTTTAAACTTAAAATTTGTTACATGGATATAATAAATTGATTCCTTGTTTTCAATTGGTTTAATTCAATTTTAAACAATAATTAAAATGTAAAAATTAGTTAAATTGATGACATGGAGGTCTTACCGAAAGTCTAGATAAGACTTTCTCTAAGACCTTTTGTTTGCCCACGTCATCACCCAAGTTTATAGGACCCCACTACTGGAGATTGATTTTTGTTAAATAAGGGTCTTATATCCCATGTGTCATAAGAAATAAGACATCCATCCACCGTTGGAGATGCTTTTGCTCTCCATTTCCAAGATGAGTTATTTTTATTAAAAGAAAGAGTAATTAAGGCAATTCCTATGGGGTGGGCAAACCCAGGATTTGCCCATTTTGGTGCCACTATGGGGTGGCCAAACCATCAAATAGCGAGAAAACGGAGGGGCAAACCAACATTAATGTTGGTTTGCCGGGTGAGGCGCGGGAAGTACCGAGCGGCAGTTCCCACGCCGCTCGACCTTAGCTGAACCGAACGGCTTAAGTTAAGCCGTCGGCGGCCTGGGTTAGACCGTTCGGTCCTATTTAGGCCTTCAGAAAATGGCTATAAATATGCCCATATTCCGTTCACTTCGAATTCATTTCGAATACACTTCCTCACTCTTAACATGTTTGTGTTTCGTCCAAGCTTTACGGTAGACGAAGATGGAGGGCTTTGTAGGAGTTTTGTGTCAGAATGGGAAGCTGTTGTCCCCCCTCATCATGCAAACAACGGTGTGTTGAACTATAATTGTTGGGAAGGGGTATTGGATTGGTTTTGTATTGCTACTGGAATCAAAATCGTCGTGGTAGGAATACGCTGGCGTTTCGTTGGGGGGAAATAAACAAAGTTGTAGACGATTTTGTATGTTTAACCCGGGCAGTAGACTTTTGGAGACTAGAAGGCGAAGAAGATGAGTTAGTGTTAAGTGCAACGAGAGAAGCTTGGGAAAGGATGAGAGGTCAAACATTCCCTTACTTCAGGTGTTTCACTATTCTCATGGTTTTACCGAAGTATAACCCGTTTCCATTGATCAGCTTGACTAGATTTCAAATGATGTGGTAGTAGTAGTGGTAAAACTAGTAGTTGTAGTACTAGTAGTTATTTATTGTTTGTGCCACTTTGATGTATTACAATTTAGATGAACTTATCTTTCGCAAATAAACATTGATTAAACGGCCTCGACTTTACACTACAACGTCATTACAGGGCAATGAAATTAACAAAAAAAAAGAAAAAAACATCAACATTTTACACGAACCCACTCAAACAACTTTCAAATCCCACTTCAAAAAAACTTCTCACTCATCATCTTCGTCACATGGATCATCCGGTGCTTATGTTTCATCATCAGTCTGTTGACTTGCCAGACCAGTAACCAAACCAGCTCCACCAGGCATAGGCATACCGGTTGGGGTACGCATAGAAGCAAACTCACCCATCCCTCCACTGTGTCCAAGGAAAGAGTTAATTGGATCCATCATACTAGCACCAGGACCATATACGTTCGGAGAACCTCCAGGTATCATACCGGCACCAGGACCATATACGTTCGGAGAAACTCCAGGCATCATACCGACACCAAAACCATACACGTTTGGAGAAACACCCTGCCAAGCCGGACCGGTAGGGTTCAGCCAGGTAGAAGGACCTCCAGGAGTGACCTGCCAAGAAGAAGTACCCTCCTGAGGGGCAATAACCTGGTAGACATCCTCGAAGGGGTTCGGGTTCTGGCTCCACGCACGGAAGGGTCCTCTGGGTGTCGGCTGAATAAGGGTAGGTGATGATTGTACAATACCCGGCTGTACTTGTGTCTCCGGCACTACCGTGTCTGCCAAATAACGAGGAGATCTCTCATGAACAGTTTCATGTGGAGATCTCTCATGAACAGAGTCATGTGGAGATCTCTCATGAAGAGAGTCGTGCACCGATCTACTTGATCTTGGTGTGGTATGTTGTGACAGGGGATTGCTGAAATTAAAAGCATACGTATTCCTCAAACTACTCACCTCCTGTAGATGAAGTCTTTGCATTTGTTGATTTAGATACCAAAAATCATTACATTGTTGCCTCAACTGTTCCACACTCGCTTCCACATTGTTGTAAGGGTAAAGGCGATCCTCGGCTGTCGAAACAATTGGAATGGCGGTATGCTCTCCCTCCGATGTTATGCTAGGCATCTCCCAACGAATTTCCGATAGAGTTTGTGATGAGGATGCCCCATCAGTTGTATACGTCAGAGTACATAGTTCTGCTGGCGGAGGGTGGGGTGGAACAACAAAGTCCGACTTCCTCAACTGGACAAGTGCAGGCAAATCGAATCCGTACCCATGATAATTATCCAAACCAATCGTGGGTTTTGCAACCGCACTGAACCACTCTAAGTAGTCTGTCTCATTCTCAACTTCTCTAACAAGTGTGTCATAATAAGTCCAACCATTGGCTTTCAATGTATCATAAGTATCACGCTGGACATGAAGCGCCAACCATGGCGGGTTAATGGCTTTATTTAACCGATTCTCCAACTGGTGCAACAATCTCTCTCCCAAGTACAAGACACCTCGTTCACTACATGGACTCCAAAAAATAACTCTACACTTGGAATACCTGCGGATGGCCTCAGCCGTTGGTCTACGGTACCATTCTCGATATTTTCGGTCAGCGTAAGGTTTTTCCACTACATTTAGATATGCCTGGTCATCTGATGAATTCTAAGACCATACGATGATTTTGAAACATAATTATAGGTGGGTTGATCTTTGGCCCAATTACCCCTCACATACGAGGTTAATATCGCCCACCTTCCGGTATTGTCTTCCAGCTGGGGAAGCGCAATACGGAAATTGACATACCACCAATACTGAAAATACAAATGACAGAAATAAGAACATAATATTTAAAAAGTTTTGAAAGTTGAGCGGAATTTTTAAAAATAGGAACATACCTCTAACAGGCCATGATATCCATTGAAAGTTGTCCCGCCAATCGATGTAACATCCAAGGCTATATATAGTTCAGCCAAAATAGCTGAACCCCAATCATAATTCGGGGCGACCTCGAGGTCCTCAAAAGCTTCTAACCACCCAATCTTTGTACATGTGGAGGCGTTGGCAAAAAACAACTGTCCAAGAAACCACATAAAAAAAGCTCTCTCAATCTCGGGGTACAAATTTGGATCAACAGGATCTTTTAAAATGTACAACAGCCATTTCTTTAAAGCAGCGACATATAGTCCACCGACTTTCAAGCATTTATGCGCGTCCTTTACAACGCTGGCGGGGCACGGAGCAAAACATGGCAACAGTTCATGCCACTTATTGTCGGTACTCCACTTATCTTGATCAAAAGGAACAGTATCACCAACACCACTAGGAATGCCGCCAATAAAATACAAATCAAGCGGTGTGATTCCTATTAAAATTATTGTTTTAGCATAATTTCATTTTATATGGTCGGAAAATAAATGTAGTATTAAATCAAAGTTACCTCTCTCAAAGTCACTTAAATGAAAAGTGTGCGTCGTAAGCCACCACCTTTCGCAAAGAACCTCGATAGGAGCACTATTGGCCCGTCTTAAATCCAACTCATAGTATGCACGC
Organism: Papaver nudicaule; assembly: GCA_023529015.1. NCBI lineage: Eukaryota > Viridiplantae > Streptophyta > Magnoliopsida > Ranunculales > Papaveraceae > Papaver > Papaver nudicaule. The sequence goes on from JAJJMA010083769.1 coordinate 8,020, forward strand.
CAGGGATATCTAAGTATGTTGTTTTTTACTGGTGCGGGAAGTTTACGATACGTGGGCGATAATTCTGTCATACCCCCACGTAATTTGGCTGATTTATCCCTTTCAAGGTTCGTGGATACATGGTTGTATACTAGGTTTGGACCCGACAACACTTCTAGATTATCGAATTCTTCTGGATCTTGGTTCCAATTCTGGGCATCAACTAGACCCGGTGGAGCTCTTCTGTTCCTTTTTTTTTTTTTTTTTTTTAATATATTGGCGGGATTTAGGTTACGAAGCATAGTTAGTTTGTAGAGAGAATGTCAAAGAAGAGCAAGGAAGAGAAGGAAATACTGTTGTTGTTGAGGGAAAGAGTGGGGGAGAACAAGGTATTTATAGGGACAGATAGAGCCGTTGGAAAAGGCGTAGGTTAGGCCGAACGACCTAAGGTACGCCGCTGGCGGTCTTTCCTAAGCCGTTCGGCGTAGGTCACGTTGAGCACAATTTTCCATAGTGGCGAAACAGGTTTGTCCCTCCACCTGGCCATGCAAACTGCATTTGTTTGGCAGCTCCATAGGAATTGCCATAAGCAATTTTCTTTTCAATAGGATAGGTGTTGTTATTCAGAAAGGTGTTGGTACCCAGTTTGTTTTTGTTTTTTTTTTGAAGGAAAGGACTGCATATATTAACTAGAGAGCATTACATGAGTGTTTACAATCATTGATATGATGCTTCCAAAAAACAAAGTAAACAACATCAAAATCAACTTCCAAAAAGGTTCTAATGCTCCGAGTTACCATTGGTGTCGAAAGTACGGTCAAGTGTAAGAAATTAGATCGAATCCATGAAGACGAGAGCCGGATGACCACAAAACCAAAACACTGAGGTGTTGCCATGCACACAAGGTTGACAGCAACTGGCCATTTACAAAAATGGCCTGACGTAATGTATCCTTTAAGGCAAAAAGGAATTACCCCATAATTATGAAACCAAACTTCTTCCTCATCCCGCCAGAGCTTCATAGGATTGTTACTAATCCATGGTAGACCTTCAAACTTCACAAGTTGAAATAGGACACATCAAATGATGCAGAGAAAACTAACTAATCTAAAACCATGCATAGAAAACTTACTAATGTTACTACCTAATATAGTGCTAATAACCCAAATAGAAGAACCCAAACAAGTTGCATTCCAAGCAGCACAACCATGAACCATCATCTTCCATTCATGCTGCCAAAATAGAAGATGATTATTGATAATACTCATTAGGCAGTCGAGTGCCTAGAAGTAGGCACTCGTAATTCATTTGCAATAACATCAGCCACATCAACTTCATCCACAGACACCTGCCAACCCGGTGAAAAAATCGGTTCCTGACTAACAAAGGTAGAAGGGTTAGTAGAGATGTCTCCAGAATGAAGAATGGGAAAGTTGTATGTCACTGGGGTAGTGATAGCTGCCGGTGGTTCAATCTGCCAATCAAATGTTGGTAATCCAGGTAGGGGTTGAAGATTGTCATAGAAGTTAAACCAGTGCTGCTGAGTTTCCATGTCTTGAGGATGACCTTTTCTAGTTCGAAAGATAGGTGCTTCCATAGAAGGGCTGAGATCTCTCAAGGGAGTTGGAGCAGTGGCAGAAAAAAGTTCAGACATGTGGCGAACTTTCTGAACCTTCGGTGTAGGTGGTTGTGCACCAAAACTTGGATTAGACTCTGGAAGATCCTCCACCGTGTGATGACGCTTCCTCGAATAAGTAGCAAAAGGCTGTGACCCATGTCGATGATAGACGTTAACTCGAGGAACACCATTCTCCATTGAAATGTCTAGTCTGACAAAACCCTGATGCTGTTGGATGTATTCTGCAACTTCTGAAGCAAAGAGCAAACTCAAATAATTGGATAAGGGAAATTCCCCTTGGTGAATAACGTCCATTTGATCTTGTGCATCAGAAGCATTCTGAGGTAGAGAACATTTGGATTTCCCTTTGTTGGTAACAACTGGAAATCCATGAAGCAGGCCATCCAAAGATTTAGGTGTAGAAGCAGTTGTAATAGTCGGTATCTGAATCCGGGTCGGGTCGGTTACCCGTGTCGGGGAGGACCGGATGGTCACCGGCACCTGTTTTGGTCTTGGTGTGTGTGGCACATGTGGAATTTGCACCGACTCTGGGTCCTTAGTTTCCTCAAAAATATGCACACGTGCCATGTTATGAACGACCTTATCCGTAACATCAGATGAATCTTGCTTGGCTGCTCGATAAGATCTTTGTTTTGTCGGAACGCTGTCAGAGAAAGAAGCTGAAAGAAGGTCACCTTGTAGCAGACGAGAGTGGCCCTTATCTTTTGTGTCAACTGATTCAGATCGAATCCCAGTAACAACAGTAGAATGAAACATAACAGGGGTAATATTAGGTAATTGAGGGTGAGAAACCGGTGGAGGTCTAACTCTATGAAAGTCTTGAACTCTGACTACCCTGTATGCATTTGATTGGGGTGGTTGTTGGAATCCATGCATGTGTTGAATCAGTTTACCTTTCATGTGCTTATCTATCTTATCCCAAGGAAAACTGGGATTGTCATGTTGAAATTGGGCAAGGTGAGGTTTCTCAGTTCTAGAGCAATATCTAGCTGTATGTCCTAGGATACCACAAATGGTACAATACTGCCTAAGGTTTTCATATACATACTTAACCCACAACTTGACCCCCTTGTAGTTAAAGTAGTGTCCTGGTGAGAAAGGAAGTTTCATATTCATGGTAAGTAGAGCTCTAGCAATGGGTTGAGAGAGGTCCAAATATGAAAGTTTACCAGCTTTTCTGAGCTCTAAAGACAAATCCTGAATGCTAGTTGAACTTGGAGGAAGGTTATGCAATTGTACAAAGAAAGTAGCCTGTTGAAAGCAATCAGCAGGGTTAGATTGAAACTTGCACCAGTCCTCGACAACAACATTATACTCACCAAGAGTCCAAGAATCAGAAAGCAATATTGTCTGCTTATCCTGCATATTGTTGAAGGTGATCTTGAGCACTCCTCTAGTACCACAATCTTGAACAGAGTGGACTTGGATTGGTAGCCAAAACGTTTTTATGCGATTCCTGGTACCCAGTTTGTTGCTAAGATACGAACTAATCATTTGGAAAATGTAATCGATAATTAAATGCCAAAAAAGTCTGATATTATTTATATATTATTTGGTAAAGAAAAAGGATAACTTGATAATTAAAAAAAAGAAAGATTAGAGTCATATCTTCGCATCAGCCTCAATAAAACCTCTTTTTATTTCTTCATTAAAATAACAGAAAAGTAGACATTCCAAGTTTCGAGATGGATTAAAAAAAAAAAAAAAAGGAAATTTGAAGATTGGAGAAACACAGTCGGGTGGGTTAGAGTTAGAGATGGGAAGAGCTTATGTTTATGTGATTCTCGGTGGTGGAGTTGCTGCTGGTTATGCTGCTCTTGAGTTCTCAAGAAGAGGAGTGGGTCATGGCGAACTTTGCATCATTTCTGAAGAATTTGTAAATTCGCTCTTCTTCTCTTATTCTTTTTTAAATATACTCCATTCGTTTAATTTATTTTGGTTCAATAAGCTCATTGGAATCCTGGCTTCTTCTCGAATTTCAGTGGTTGTTTGCAAAACAGTAGTTTATCTGAAAAACCCAAATTTGTTTTTTGAAATTTCGATTGTTTAGGTTTGTTGTGAACTGTCATATGGGGTTTTCATTTTTGTGAGTTCATTTCTATTGAATAATTTGGCAAGTAGTTTTTTGGGAACTTTAATTAGTGATTTAGTATGCTAAATGAACTTCTTTTTAAGTATGTTTTTTGATGCGTGTCTAGTGGTTGGGGTCTGCAGTTGAGCTGAAGCTATCTTATCTATCCTGTACTTGTTTACGCCAATTACCGTCTACTACCTGGTTGAAAGGCTGGTATCCTTAACATGTGGTTGCATGAGGCGAGTGATTCCAATATACCTCGACATCTACTCTCATTTTAGAACTTTATACAAGGCGAGGAAAAAATATTGTGACTCTTTGTTTGTTTGAATACAGCAGTGACGCAACCCTCGTTCATGATATTCAACCTGAATTTTTTGCATTACTTGGCTCGACTCAACTTCCATAGGTTTTATTTTGAATTCCAAGAGGCTTTAATACTTGTTAAATGTTATAACATCTATCACCAATTCACTGTGTATAGTCTTTCATGATTTTTCGCTACCATCTCCAAGTATTATATTTGCTTTAGTCTTATTGACTGTGGATAGTCGTTTGATAAAGTTTTGGTGTATGTGGCAGGTTGTGCCTTATGAGAGACCTGCGTTGAGCAAAGGGTTTTTACTTCCGGAAGGTATCATCGTAGCTTAGTTGGTCCAAAGAGAGACTACTTATGAAAATGGAAATACTATAATTTTTGTTTTTTTACTTATTAACTCTGGTACTTAATAATGGGAATACAAGATGTAGACGTGGTAGTTTCATATGTAAATCTTTTGGAATCTGTAACATGTTCTAAATGTAGGTTATGATGATTTACAGTTCCTGCACGCCTTCCATCATTTCACACCTGTGTAGGGGCAAATGAGGAGAGGTTAACTCCAAAATGGTACAACGAACATGGTAATAATCTTCTATTCTAGGCTCTTTCCTAGGTGCTATTGAGATAACATGCGTCTATATTTCTTTTATCGGAGATTTAAACATATGGCGCGGTTTTCTTTATTTGTAAGGTTCTCGAGCAGTGAGCACCAAAATTTCCAGACAGTGTAAAGTAGTTTTTTCCATTGAGTTATACTAGATATCAACTGACCTACCAGAGGAAAGTAGAAGAAACTTACGTCATAGGTGTTTTTCATTCTCCATTGAGTTTATTAATTGCTTCAGTTTTGTGAATCTAGGAAAAACAAAATACCAAAAATATATTATAGAAAAAAAAGAAACAGGGTAGTGTGTTCAAGGTTTTTAAAGTGATTATACCAAAAAAAAAGTCATTTAGACTAGAGGCTGTATGGTCAATCATCAAAACTGTATCACAAACATCGAAACTTTGTCACGAAGGTTCTTGCAGCTTTGGCAATCATCAATGAGTATCATTGATTACCACATTAAATTTTCTGAGTAGATTCCCCAGAGTTGATACTTATCATCGTATAGT
>JAJJMA010083770.1:0-29596 GCA_023529015.1 Papaver nudicaule
AACCCTGAACTCAACCCTGAAACAACCCTGAACTCAACCCTGAAACAACCCTGAACTCAACCCTCAACCCTGAACACCCACAGCCACCACCTGAACCCTGAACTGAACAGCCACATCCACTACCTGAACCCCTAACTGGAGCCTGAACCATCCACACCGCAACCACCGCATCCCTGGAACAACCACCGCCACCAACACCACAACCACAAACGTGATTAATTAACCTGAAACAACTCCGTCCATGCAATAAATCATTCACACACAAAAACCCATTTTTTTTAATCATACAAATCTCGGATTAATTCATTCAGTTTCATCCTATTCAACACCCACAAATAACCCTATTTTCATCAAAAAGAACTCAGATCTACCCCCAATTTTTGTGCCATCTTACTGACCAGCACCACAAAATAATACAGAGATCATAAAATCCAAATATTCATAACCCAGAAACAATAAATCAAAAGGAATCCAAATTTTAACAAAAAAAAAAAACAAACGTAATCAACATAAGCATCAACACCATCATGGAATCTTTAAATCCTTCCACCACCGTCAACCCAAAACATCAAATTAAAAGATCTCAGATCTACCATAACCTTCAGCAAAAAATTCAGGAAAAAAAAACAAAAACTTGATTGATTAAAAGAGCGATTCCATTAGTTAAAAACTTATAAATCTCTCTAAGAATCAACAACTAAAAACATACAGGTCTTCAATCACTAAAAAGAGTATACATATATACAGGACTTCAAGTACTTCTTACAGGTCGTCTAAATAAAAAACAAGAAACAAGTGAACAAAACATAATTTCTTCTTCGATCTCGTTGTACAAATCTTGAATACTGGTTCATCTTTATTTTCTAAGAGTTCCTACTCGCAGAGTGAGGTTAGAGAGGAGGAAGAAGAAGCAGCGGCAAGTGAAGAAACTGAAGACTAAAATTTAGGGTTTTCCTACTTATATTTTTAAGCAATATTATCATCCGTTGGATTTCATCGATATCCATTTCTTATCTGATTTTTAGTTAACTCGAGGGCAATCTGGGAATTTCTTACCCAGTAAGGCTAATAGGGTAAATTACCGTGAATAAAATTTATGGTGGGGTCCCTCTGATTTAACCCTGAACTAACTGTGCCCTAATGGAAAATCCGTTACAAAGGACTTTTGGGTGAATCTGTTTTTTTGTGTGACTTAAATGAGAATACACTATTAACAGAGGGACTTACCATGTTAATCCCCTTAAATCAATTTGAAAAGGTCTTTAGTTGACATTCTAGTATCTAAGACATAATGAGATAAACCTTAAATTGTCTTATTTATTATAGATAGATATGTCAAGTTGTTGTCACTTAGTTGATCGATTAATGTTGTTTCGTTTAAGAACATCAAGCTTGATGGTTTTATTTTAGACTGGGTTAATTTGGTTATTAGAGAGTAGTTGGTTATAAGGCTAAGTCTTATTGTTCCAGTTTTGGCTTCTAGATTCGCTAAAAGCGTTGCCAAAAGTCCCTCTTCTACTTTTCTCTCCAGAGAAAAGTCGAATTCTAAGTAGAATCGAGTTTTGAATGTTGTTTGGAAAAGCGCCCAAAAAGTTAACTTTGTGTTTGTTTCAATGGCCTTCATCCAAACAAGAATATTCCAAGCATCTAACCTATTTGATCTTATCCAATGGTATTGATTGTCTGCGTTGTTTGATTCAGCGGTACATCAATGTTTCAATAGGCGTCTGGAATTCGGCATAAGGCCGGTTCCTATGGAGCCAAGCAAATCAAAGGATTTACAATCCCACGTGGCCTAGCAAACTAAAAATGGGACAGTGGGAAAACTAGCAAATTCGATATAAGTTGAGTATTTTAAGTTATTTTGTGGGTCCAAATAATAAATAAAGATTTTAAAAACTAGATAAATATATATGTGGGACCAAATTTTAATAAAAAAAGATTTGCTAACCCAAAAAATATGAGAGATTATCAATTTATCGATGAAAATTCCATCGTCGATGGAAAAACCATCGACCTCGATGGAAAAACCGCTCTATACTAGTTCCATAGCCAACCAAAACACTCAAGATTAGTGTTTTGATGGCTCCATTGGAAGCGGCCTAAGACTTGGTGGGTGTTCTAGCTGATGTGGAAATGGAACTAGAACCCAACCTAGAAACTTGTAAGACTTAGCCTAAGCTCACTATTGGAGGGTGCTATCTTGACACTTCATTTTCAATACAATTTTACTTTTTCTCGAAAAAAAAAAGAAAAGGTCAGTATTTGGAAATTGTCGTTTTTATTTTTTTGTTCTTTTAATCAGTTCTACCTTCCCTAGTTAGCAACGCACTGGTTGCATCTAGCCGTCCTCAGTTCTCTATAAATTCACAGCATGCATGCCGATACTCAATCTCACTATAACCTGATCACAAAAGTATCTCTAATACAAAATTTCAGCCATGGCAGCATACAATTTTTCCATTGTGCATCTTTGTGTTTTCCTTTGTTACACAATTTCTTTAGTCTCTTACGTTTATGGCAGTGGTTTTACTGTTGATTTAATTCATAGAGACTCTCCTCGTTCTCCATTTTTCAGCTCAGCAGACAAAGCTTCTGATCGAGCTGAGAATGCCATTCGTCGTTCCATTAGCCGTTGCAATCACTTCGGTAAGAAGTCTTCATCAGCAAAATCATCAAACAAACTCGGCAGTAACATAACGTCAACCGTATTCTTAGATGGTGTGGGTGACTACCTAATGTTACTTGCAGTTGGAACACCAGCACTTCCACTGCTTGCGATTGCGGATACCGGCAGTGATATCATATGGTTCCAGTGTTCACCTTGTGATGTTTGTTTCCCACAAATAACCTCTCCAATATTCGCACCTCAAAACTCGTCTACTTACATAGACATTCCTTGCGCAACAAAGGCCTGTGACGCACTAAGTAGTGTCAGTAATGCCATCCCTTGCGATGGTGCTGCTTGTAAATACAATATAAGTTACGGCGATGGATCGATCTCTATTGGGAATTTCGCACGGGAGACCCTAACTTTTCAATCAACTAGTGGTGCTGAAACAAATATATCAGTTTCTAACATGGCGTTTGGTTGTGGTCATAACAACACTGGAATATTCAGTGCACGTGGAGCTGGTTTGGTTGGTCTTGATGCTGGACCGTTCTCGTTGGTTTCTCAGTTGGGTTCAAGCATAGATAACAAATTTTCTTACTGCTTGGTGAATATTAATTCAAAAACAGCAACAAGTAAATTAACATTTGGTAGTAACCCTAAGCTGGTTAGTGGATCAGGAGTTGTTTCAACTCCAATAGTCTTTAAAGCAAGATCTTCTTTCTATTTCCTGACACTTGAAGCTATTAGTGTTGGTGAAACCAGAATCCCTTTCAACACAAGTAGTACCACCAGTGCAGTACCACTTGAACAAGGGAATATTGTCATCGACTCCGGTTCTACTATAACATCTCTACCAACTGATTTTTACGCAGCATTTGAAGCAGAAATGAAGAAAGCCATTACGATCGATCCCGTTCCTGATCCTAATACAAGTTTAAGTTTATGTTATCCAGGGGATTCAGATCCAGCTTCGGTTCCAACCGTTACTGCTCATTTTACTGGTGCTGATATTGTTCTTAGTCTCTTGAATCTTTTCCGACTGAATGGTGAGTTTGCATGTCTAGCATTCAGGCCAACAGATGGTTTGGCTATCTATGGGAACGTGGTCCAGAATAACTTCATTGTTGAATATGATCTTGTGAACAAGCTGGTGTCGTTCATGTCAACTGATTGTGAAATGGCATAGACTCGAAGATTAAGGAGGAGGATTGTGAATGTTTGATTTGCTTATACATGTTCTTGTAATTTACTGCGTATATAAATAAGGCAATCATGTAACTGATCTTTTAAGTATATAATATAATAATACCCATTGCATGGTCTCATGCAATCTAAATATTTAAAAGCCTAAGTGATAAAAGCTCTCATGTCGCGCGGTGACAATACCACGACTTCCTATTGGTCGACAGAGGGCTTCTATGGTGCAGTCATTATAAGGGGGACACTTGGCCTCTTTTGATTGGCTTAAAAACACTTATACTATGTTTACACTTCTTTAAAATATCATTCATATTAGTGACGTATACCCACTTTATCTAACTCAGTTAAGTAATTAAAATTCGTAAATTTGGACCAATAAATATTTGCCAAGTGTGTTTTTAATTAACTCCGTTAAAAAAAAAGGTTTCCTACTTTAAGGCTAGCCCCTCTTTGGTCTTTTTTCTCACACCTTGGGGTCTGTTTCCGTCTTTTCAGGTTAAATTAGAATTCCTTGCTGCCATATAAAACGAATTCTCTCTTTCCCTCTACCTTCGCTTCCAAACAGAAACTAAGCTAGGTTTTATCCCGGCGATTCTTGCAATTCTTACTTTTTCTATATAATGATTTGATGTGAATTGTACAGACAGAACAATGGCTGAGAGAATAATGAAGGTGAAATCAACTGAGATTTTCAAAGGGATACCTTGTATTCACACACGATTGGTACGTACACAATTATCGGCTTCTTAAACCTGGTGGTATACGTATTGTCACTGTTAAGGGTGTTCGTGGTGTTCTCCAATTTGTCTACGTTACTCTTTTCATCATCTAATGCACCTAGAGACTCTTAGGTACACCGTACACACATCTATATACACAGATTATTATCTTAATCTTTTCATGTTAAAGCCTGATTTTCCAATCATCTTTTTTAAGATTAAACATTCGAAGTTAGTAGTGATTTTGAATGTTGGGTTTACGAATTATTTTGGTTACTAGAATGGAAGCTTACATCTGACCTATGTTGGATTCATTTGTGTAGGATTGGCTTTAGGAATGCATGGTGCTCCATTACCATCCACGATAAGTACTACAGAACAAAGCACCTTCTTAACAAATTGAGAAGGCTATTTCAAGCGGAAAAAAGGAGGAAGAGAACACTGAAGAACGGGTGTCACCCTAATCATGAACCAGGTAATGGATCTTCTTTATCTTTCTAACGATGGGGTTGAAGTTGCATCGATTGAAAGCTAATGTCAAGCCTGGATGCTTATTGGCCATGCTCACTTGCAAGCAGTAGAGGCGAGCATATGTGCATTGGATTGAATGTAAACAAGGTCAAGGTGCCAAGTTGGTTCCAGCTGCAGGTAATTATTCAAAATTAACCAGGGAACCAGCAGCTGAGTTTCATTGGAAGATTTGCATATGGGAGGCACTTTAAAGGTACGATTGTTGTTTCAGTTGTTAGTGTGTACTTCAATTAATTTAACCAGGTTTAGAGGGAGAAAAGCGTCTTAAACCGACACTTGGTAAGAAGCATTGACATGCCTGCATTTCCTAGAACTAAATTAGGACGATAGATGTAATTGATGATGAAAAAGATGGAGAGGAAGCATGCAATTAAAATGGTAAGCTTGACATGCTTATTTAAGAAAATTCCTCCACTTTACTTGATGTCTCAAATCTATTATTAATCTCAAGATATATGGGTGTCAATTATGTGTCCGTTAATTAGGTAAACTACAAACGGAATGGAGATCGGGGTTGTGCTCATTGGTCTTTATGTAGCCGAGCAACATCATAAAAATGGCACACACAGATTAACTATGGTAAACCAGATTTTCCTATGATGACCTCTATCGTTTTTTAACCAAACAAAAATTATATACAGAACGTTGTCTTAGAGTTTAAAATTCAGCTTCCTTTAAAGAGAATTTGAATTCTGAGACTTAACGTGTTGGATATCCTATGAATAGTACAATGCCGAGTTGCACGTACTAGGGAAACTTCTAAGAACAATGATTAACAGGAACACCGCACAGTGTGCCGATGTCTCTGATGGTGAGATGTCACTAAATAATCTACAAACTTGAGTCATCCAGCCCTGGTGTCTAGTTTGATTTTCTAGCTATATGTAACGCTCAAGTCAAAGCAATATAGAACTTCGATACATACGATCGAATGACAAAGCTGTTGGTATTTGGACCAAAGGATAGGGAGTAAGCTTTTGGCTACATTGACGTCGTTGAGTTTTGTAGGTGGAGGAACTGCAAGTATTGTTTCCATTTACTTAAGTACAATGCCTCCATATGTTTAATTTAACTCTATGGACAAGAAACATTCTCCACACATTAAGCACGGCATCATCCATTACTCATCGAAGAAACATCCATCCGAGGAACATGGTGATTCAGATACAATACTACCTTACACTTTGGGTGCTATTCTGTCCTTTACATACTTGATAAGCTAAATTGATGAGTTTAACGGTTGACGTAGTTGCCATTTCAAACTTCAAACATGCTAGATAAAGTGAATTTGGGCATTATGTAGAAGAAACAAACTCATGGGGCAACCTCGACTCGAGGATGTGATTATCAGTGGCAGCAATTCAGTGACAGTGGTACCCAATTTCCTCTTCTGTCTTTTCTTCAGCAAAATTAGAATGTAGATATGTTTCGATCAGTAGGTCTGTGAACAATGAGTTCTAATTCATTAAGTATGGCTTCCCAGAAAACACATCTTTCGAAGCATTCCTTTGCTAATTGCAAACTGGGTCACAAATCTAGGTCTGTGAACGACGTGATTATATTTGTACTCAAAGGTCTTGCTTTTGGTTGAAGAAAATGGGTCAAATACAGTAGCAAGAAGATTTTGTTTTTGCTTATGTACTTGATCCACAGTTGAATACTATGGCCATGGGTATAAATTCGACCAGAGTTTCCACCCATATACGTAACTAAATATAGTAGAAGCCTCCACAATATTCCATTTTTATGATATTGTGTCGATAAGTGTCCAGTTGAACAAGTTTGCACATGAAGGGTATGATTAGGGCTGTCAACGGTACTTAACGAACGGATATTGGTCATACCGTATCCGTTTCATTAATTTTTAACGGATATCCATTATCCGTTAATTATCCGACGGATAGTAAAAAATTCATTCCGTATCCGTTAATATTAACGGATAACGGATAATATCCGTTTCGTTAATATTTTTAAGTTATATATAAACAAAAATACTTTGTTGAAATTTGCAATCTTGTAATACCAAAAAAAATATTGTGATATAAGTAAGAATTTCAACAAACTAGTAGTAGTACTAGTAGACACTTGTTCATACAAAAAATAAACGGAAATGCAAAAAGTTTAGCTAGGTTTATGTAAAATTCTATAAAAAGCCCTACCTTAACGGTAACGGATATTTAAAGGATCGGATACATGCTCTACCGTTACCGTTCCGTTAACATGCTATTATCCGTTAACTAGCGGTAACGGATATCTGTTCCAATAAGTTTCGGATAAAATCCTTTATTAACGGAACGGTACCGAACGAATAGCGGATAATCGGATATCCATCGACACCCGTAGATATGATTGGGGTTTCTGGATTGGCGAATTTGGCGCCTCTATGTTAATTATCTATTTTATGCTTGAACATTTGAGGAATTCACTATTGTCCAGCCCACTCAGATTGAAGCTGCACCAAAAACACTCGCGCGACAACAACAGCGGCATCGAAAACAACAATCTGTTTTCTTGAGCAGGTGTATTTCGATGTTAAATTAAAGTAACACTATTTATTATATTGGTTTCCTTTATCGGAGAGAATGTGACTTATATACGGGTTAGAGCTCAAACACCAAAACTTTGAATACCAACCACAAGTATAGAAATTTGTAGGATTTTATAATTTTTTTAAGTTGGGTAAGGCTTCGTTTATTATTTATTTCAAAACAGTTTGGTTGAAGGGCATAACTTAACAATGTATAATGTAACTTAACAAAAACAAACAAGATCAACGCAGAAAATACATTAGTATATTATGCTGGCTTGGTTATTAAAAAAAAAAAAGAAACGGTGGTGGCTTGGTTACGAGACAGTGACATTACTATGGGAATGGGTATACGATGGTGGCATTGTTAAAGAAGTATGAGGCGTTGAATTGTAAAATAGTGGTATTGCCACGGGACATGAGGTATGGTGGCTGGTTTGGCCAACGGAGTCGACTTCTAATAATAAAACATTCACTTCACCAAAATTCCAAGATGTGCTTATCCGTGTGGAATGCTAAAGACACCAATTTTGGGACAATATTAATCAGTTTTGACTTAATTATTGCGGATAAGGAGGTGATAAACATTTTGAATATTTATAGAAAAGAGTATGTATAAATAATGAGATGGCTTAGAGGTGACTTCAACTGAGCACAAGTTTTATACGGCCGAAATAAAGGAGAAAATGTTAGCTTAATGAGAGTAGGCACTACTTTCGGAATTGGATATATGAATAAGTAGATTAATCAAACCTATTAATTAAACTACTTTTTTGATTGAATTATTATACAAATATGAACAAGAAAAATAGACATGGGTCTGTGAATGTCACCTGTTAAACTGTGTCTCTTTGAAAAATTCTGTAAAACACTGAATCCATCTTCAATTTCTAATCGAGATTTACTCCTTTTTTGCCTAATGATTTGTGAATCTTTCGGACAAAATTAATGAAGTAGGGCGGGGATAATCATGTTATTTTCAAAGTAATTACCAAGCGTGTCTTAAACTAGGACCGGCCCATGTTTGAGGGCATCTAATTTGTCTTCGTTCCAAGTTATGAAGTTTATGAAAAATCTCCTTGAAATCAAATTTACCTTCAATTATTTTGTTTTGATTAATTACCTGATTTGGGATAAATCTTTTTTTTTTTAAAACTTTATTATTACCAGACGTCGACCCTTTGCGTCTAAATTACATAGCAATTAGGCGATAGTCATAGTATGGGGGAGAAAAGTGAAAAATGATTAACAAACAAACGGTAGAAAAGCCCGGTAAGTAGCACGGGCATAATTCTAGTAAGTAGGAAAAATCCTTTCGCAAAGCGTTTTTCTTTGGACGTTCTTCGACACACGGCCGGCATTGGGCCAAAGTTGACAAAGCAAAGCAAAGCAGCAACCCAAGGATGGCCTAACATTTTTTTTTTTTGGTCACGTGCTACGGATGATAAGTTGATAACCCATGTCTATTTCTTGGTATAAATAGCCAAGGTAAAATGTGTTTTGGACCTAGAATTGGGTGAAAAGCTGTTAGGAAGGCAACAAGGAAATACGCAAATACGGGCGAATAAAAATACTGAAATATATTAGAACCACTTGTTTTATAGAAATGATTAGGTTGACCGCCAACTCTGCCCACCAGTTTTTTCGAGGGAAAATCTGACGGTTTAAGTCTCGTGAAATGCATTGGAATAAGATGTGGACAAAGTTTCGAGGGAAAATCTGACGGTTTAACTCAGCAAGTTTAGTGTCTCAAGTTCGAACCTTTGAAAAAGCTTTTGGAAGAAAAATTCTTATGGGAGATTTTTTTTTGTATGGATTAATCTGAACCGTTGGATCAACATTTCTTTATTCCCATAAGAATGTTTTCCCTCCCTACGGAGGAGTTGTTTTACTTTGATAGTGATTCATCTCAATCGCAAGCATATTCAAAGAGCATCCATCAAAATTCTTAACACAATTAAAAAAAAGTACATATGCTTTTTCAATAAAAGAGAGTGTACATACACCATAATAATAATAATAATTGAAAATGAAATGAATAACGTAAATGATATTCATCCCGGGAGTAAATTCCAGGAATAATCCAGCAAGAGACAGACTCTTTTTCCTTTGGCCTCACTTTTGCCCACTATCTATCCCAATGCTAAGCACGTAAAGTACTGACCATCGGATTAAATCTCTGGATTTTTTCTTAGATTTTTGGGTATATTCGTAGAATTACTCATAAATAAAATTAGATCTCCAGTATACAACAATTTAATAAGGTTCTAGAAAGAGTGACCCTTTTACATTTTTTATTTTGGGTTTTGTTATCTTGTGCACCCATGCACAAAATAACATCCAATGATTAGCATTGGGGAGAGTAAATAAATATAAACATTAGGAGAGAAGGTGCAACATTAGGAGAGATGATGTTAGTTTTACATATTTTAAACAATAAGAGTGAGAGAGATTTAAACAATCCACTAAATGTTGCACATTCTCTCCTAATGTTTATATTTGTTTACTTTCCCCAATGCTAATCATTTCTTTTATTTTTACCTAGAAATCAGAAGAGTCATTTCTTTGAGCTGGAGGGAACATATACCAATCAGACAAACAGGTGCCACATATATAGGCAGTCGTATGAACATGTGAGACGTATAGGATTTTAACACTGCTTTTGAAACGAGGAAGACATTCAATGGAAGGAAATATCTAGCTATAACTCCAGGAATCTGGCTACATCACATCATGGGGTATCGTTGAGTCACAAACTCTATCAGTTACCGGTTTTGACTGAACAAGATAGATAGAAACAAAGGAATGAAATAGTATACCACGCAAACAAAAAAAAAATGGACTTTTCAATTCCTCTATACTCTATTTCGAAAGGGATAAATAATTTTCACAATTTATCCCATAGTCGTTGCTACTAGATGAAAATTCCCTACGTCTACCATACATCGTACATCTTGTGGCCAAACAATTAAATACATGTTGGGAGTATTTTTTTTCCCTCACGTCATTGGGGCCGATGGAAAAGTTTTGGGGCAGATTTGGGTTATTCGGCGAGATGCTTGGTCGTGTTAAGGGGTGGCTAAATGGGTAGGCGAAAAACTTGTTGTACCCTTTCCCAAACATGTAAAATGTATGTACTACCCTTGAGAGATTATATTAACCTAAAACCACCGAATGAGATGAAAAATTTCATTCTCCTCCTCCCCTTCCTCACCTCTTCTCCTCCCCTTCCCCTCCTCCACCACCCAATTCCGCATCTATCTTCTCTTTCACCACCATTTTCATCCCATACTCCCAATTACATTCGGTTGCTTCTTCATTATTTGATTTCATCGTCGATTATTCGTCGTTAAGTGTCGATTCGATAACGATTCATCGTCGATATAATGGCTCCGAAAAAGAATAAAGGAAAGGAGAGAGCACCCCCTCCTTCACCTAGTCCAAATTCTTCATCTTCTTCTACTCCACCTTCAATTCGACGAGAATTTGGCGAAGAAGACGACGGAGACGGACATTCATCCCCCGACCCACAAATTGAAAATTGGTTCGAAGGAGAAGATAGAGAGAATACTACATTGTCAGAAGTGGTTCCACCAATGGTTTCAGTGAGGTAATTCTCAAGCTTATGTATGAATTTAGCAATTAGGGTTTCCATTTTTCGCCCAGAAAAACTATAAAGCTACCGAGTATGAAAATTTACAGAGTCGGTGGCTCTTTTGCTTACCGAGTGCTTATGGATTATACACTACTCGACAGCTCTTTTGACTTACCGAGTATGATTTTTCATATCATATTTTTTCTGTAAATTTTTTAAGGTATAATCGGTAGCAATTTCGCATGCCGAGTAACAATTTTTCTTACTCGGTAGCTCTTCTGTTTGCCGAGTATGTTTGTGCTGCCGAAGGGTTTAACACCACTCGGTAACTCATTTATTTATCGAGCTACCGAGTAAGTGTACTCGGCAGCTATATCAAGCTACCGAGGGTCAATTCTCCACACTCGGTTTCTTTTTTGGTTGCCGAGTATGTGTTCTGTGCCTTCCATTTTACACTACTCGGTAGATACATGTACTACCGAGTGTTGCTAGACACTTGTACTTTGTTTTAGAACCTGATATCAAAGTTTTTCTTTTCTTTGTTTTGTACTTTGGTATACATTAGGGCCAGGGAAATTAGAACAAAGCGAATATTCGACAGGCCTGAACAATACAATCTAACTATACAATCTCCGGAAAGTCTACCAGCACGAAGAAGTGGATGACCTTTGTACTTTTTAAAATATCTTTGCCTACTCCACTCCATTTTTGCCTTTATTCTGGTCAAATCACGCTTGGTGAACTCGTGAATACCATGTTGGAGCGACACAACCCCATTTTGACCTCCTTGAAGAATTCTTTTCAGTCTCCCATGTTGACCCTCCACCACACTTGTTGCCTCGTTCTTATAGTTTTTATAATTATATGTCCATGCACGGACAAACATCTCCTTTAGCGGCAACCACTGTTTTTGACAATACTCTACTGCCAACTTGTGTTTTGGGTTCTGACTCCACTCGAATATCCAAGCCTCCAGGTTCAGCTCATACTCCGCCTCGGTCATAGACCAAACAATCTTATCCCATCCTTTTTGAAATAGCAAAAATAATCGGTTACCATCCTTAAACTCCTCCTCAAACTTTTTTTCCTCTTCCTCTCGTTGTGCATCGGTGAGTTTACTAAGACGTTCCTGTTCCTCTAATTCAATGTCCGCACCTTTTAGACGCCTTTTCGGTTGAATATGCTTTCTGCAACGCGCTTTGATGTTACACTGGATGTGCCAAGTGCAAAGAATATTGTGGGAACCAGGAAATACTTCTTGGATGGCATTCATCAAGGCTTGTTCGTTGTCCGTAACGAAAACGTTTGGAATTTCACCCGGATTATAAAGGCCCTTCACCTTGTTCAACATCCAAACATAACTTGGTTCGATCTCCCTATCCATCAATCCCCAAGCCACGGTGAAACTTTGTTTGTCCGATGTGTGGCAAGCAATATTGAACAATGGCATGTTGTATTTATTGGTTTTGTACGTGCAGTCAATCAACAAAAATTTGTGGAAGCATCTTGCAAGTTTAATCATATCCGGATGTGCCAAAAAAATACGTTTCACTTCCCCGTTAATGGTTTGCCTTCTCATTGTGTAGTTGTGTTGCTCGCATAACCAAGCCGATTGAGACATAATCAATCGACCATCCCAATCCAGCTTTCTAAACATACACTGCGCGGCTTTAACTGTAGCCAAAGTAGACAAGTTATTGGGGTTTTGCTCCCTTATCATAGTGAGGATTTGATTCTCGGTACTTGTGCCCATCATCGCCCTTACAAGATCCATTTGAGGTGGAGTCAACTTAGCATAAGGAACGTGCCCAACAAGACTTTCCGGATCATCATGGTTGTGATAACCATTCATTACTTTCATTCTCCATAATTCATCACGTCCTAGATTAAAAAGAAGCTTGAACGGACAATCGGTCTTCTTTGAATGAGTATCGTAAATCACGTCGGTCTTCTTTACATACTTATAACCCTTTGCTTTATGACTCTCATCCTTCCTACCGCACTCACAAATCATTTCAAACCTATTCCACCTTGATTGTCGACCCGTGGTTACTACGCGCATGATCTCTTTTGCACGCACCTCAAGCCAAGCCTTTGCATCTTTCTTCTATTTCCATGTCTAGACGAGAAAGTCACAACAATTAGAAAACCAAACCAAACGGGATAAAATCATAGATAAATACAAGTGTAGGAGGCATACCAAGTCAGTTAGATAGTGTGAGGAGGTATCGGGTCGCAAATATGAATCATATTCAACAACATCATCATCGGGAAGGTCCCCAAAGGGTACAAGCTACAAAGAAGATTGAAAACATTAGACAACTAAATTGGAAATTTAACAACAATCGGTAGCTTGATGAAAAAGACAAAGTGCCGAGTAGTACTGGAAAGCATCACTCGGTAGATAATTAAGCCACCGAATATAGATGAGGTTTGGCCAATATTCTGTACCAAAAATCAATATTATTCGGTAACCATTTGAGCCACCGAGTACAACTCGGTAGCTTAAAAGTCTACCGAGTACACATTCGGTAGATTTGAAAAGATTTCGAGCAACTGAATGGTTACTTTATTGTGCATGTACGGATGGTGGTTGGGATATTCGGTGGCTCCATTAATGGTCTGGATCTATCGAATATTCTAACTGCAACATTCAAGGCATGCAAACTTTGATTTTTCATAGTCAATCAACCATTACAAGCTAACGGGTTTCAAATTAGAGAACTACCTGATCATTTGGAGTCGAGTTCACTTCCTTTCCCTTCTTTGATTCTTGATTTTCTAACAAACACTCTTGTTCATGGCTTTTCTCTAGAATGGTAGAGTTCCAACAATCCATGGCTTCTTTAACGTAAGAGGAATTCGTAGCATGATCACCTTCAAGAGAAGAAGATTCACCCCGCTCAATCTCACTCAAAACAACCATCTCAACAAAAAAAAAAAAATACTTCTTCTTCTTTTTCTTCTTCTTCTTCTTCTAACTCTCTCTCAAAATAACAAAAATAAAACAACCTAAGCTAATCGGTGGCTAAGTAGATTAATTTGTAGTTAGGTTAGCTTAATTGGTAACTTGTTTTTAGTTATTCGGTAGCTTAATATGTGCGGGGTATTTTAGACACTGAGATAAGAGATAGCCTAATTACACCCGGGTGATCGAGTTTTCAAATTTTTTTGAAATCTGCCCCAAAACTTTTCTGTACTCCCCAATGACGTGAGGTTTTTTTCCCGGAGCAAAAAGTAAATAAACATCCAAGTACTATTTACCATTCACCATGCACCCTATCATCCATGACAGATGACACCACCACTCGTTTCAAGTTTCAACATCACCCCCCCAATCAATCTTTTAGACTTGGAAAATGCAGCAAAGCTATCCACAATATTATTATTATTATTATTATTATTATTATTATGAAATGCACATTTTATTTCGACAAACAACATAGAGTTTACACAGTGCGTGTTGGGAGCCTAGCCACAAGCTGGGCTCCAACCCCTTTCTGAATAGCTAAACCTATTCTAATGAAGAGGAAATTTCCAACATTAATAGTAGAATCATGCCTAGCTAGAAAATTTTTCAATCTTCTCAGAAATTCCACTGTTTCGTCTCCAAGTTCTCCCAAGGTTGTAAAGGCCAAAGTGCCGAAGTTATACCCGTTAGTTCGACAAATCTCTAGATATTTATCTCGCTTCTTGTCAACGGCTACAGTCAAGGCGCGTCCCGGAGTAAAGGCATGAACCCCAGTGCCAGTGAAGGGTGAGATACCGGTGACATCTCGCTTTTTTTTTTTTTTTTTTCTTTTCTAGTAGGGGAAGATTCAAGAAGAGAGATAGGGTTTACATGGGGTGTGTTTGTACAGGAAACAAAGGTTGCAAGCTATATTGGTGGTCCAATGGTTGCTGTTACCTTATCTATGTATCTTTTACAAGTTATTTCTATGATGATGGTTGGTCATCTTGGAGAGCTATCCTTGTCTAGTGCTGCTCTTGCTACTTCCCTTTGTGGTGTTACTGGTTTCAGCCTTATGGTAATAATCCCTTCAATCAATTTCCTTTTTTTTTTTTTTATTTTTTTTTTTTTTTGATAAAAAGAAACTTTCATAGACTAACCAGGAAATAAAGATACAAAGTTGTTCAGGATTCCAGAATTAAGATCTGGATCAGCCAAAAACGAACACTTGTGGACACCGTTTAGATTCTCTGTTGAGAAAAAACTGACTCCCTTAGACCTAACTTTTTTTGCTAACTTGTCGACCATAGGCATAAACTTCCTATTCTTAAACTTCAAACTGACAGACTCAAAAGAAAGTAACAGACTCTGACACTTCTTCATATTAGTTATAGCTTCCCAAGGCATTGACACTTGAAGGATTGAGTTTCCATTCGCCATTGAGTTTCCTTTTTTTTTTTTTTACAAACCCTTGATTGTTTGCACCTATTATACAAGTATATGCTCTGTCCCACAAAGGGTTCTGTTATAACTATGGTGTCATATTGCTACTAGGAAATAGAAATTTTGATTAGGGGAAAACATAAAAGAAGGAATTGAATTTGTTTGTGGTATCAAAAGTTATTTATCTTTGTTGATGCTACAGAGACCATGAATAATCACTTGTCATGCCATGGAAATGGAGACCGGGTGGAATTAGTGGCTAATTGGGCCGACCGACCGGAGGGCCCAACGGGCCCGAAGGGAGGGAGGACCTCTTATGGACACTTAAATGTAAATAGTCACTAACAATTAATTGGACGACCGTTAGGGAGTCCTTTATGGACACTCAATCTGCAAATGTGAGTGACGCTCCAATTTAATTTTGCAATCAATTTTGATCAATTTCATGAAATCAAGATTAAATATGAGATATTCAACCAAATTGATCACCAATTTCCATCAACAATAATCAAACAGACAAATCATATGTTCAAACTTCATTAAAATATGCATTGAATCGATCGAAATCCATCAATTTCTCCATTATTTTCATTCTAAATAGATAAAAAAAAATCTTCATTAGAGAGGACGTCGGGTATTCGGGTCTGGTTTTCATCCCGTCACAGAATCTGACCCACATTACGTATTCTTCATGATTCTCATCTGATAACAACGATTTCCACCTTCACTTACAGATTTCAGAAAACTAGAAATTCAATTGTCTGCTAAATCACTCAAATTGATTCAATTAATGCAATCTATAAAGAAGAACACACACACATAAAATCGGATCGAGTAAATGCAGATATGTGATTATTATTAACCCCAAGTATTGCTATTTCAACTTTGATATAGTTTTTTACCAAAACAATCTAACTATCAAATCAAATTATCTCAGAACCTAAAATGTTTGTTTCTGAGAGAGAGATGGAAGATGCAGACGGAGAAGGGAAACAGATCGGAGGTTTACTCTTTTTTTTTGTGGGTTTATGTTAGAAAACAGATTTTTAATTGTGATGCTAACACGTGTTAGTCATGCGAGCAACAGTTGGAAGTGGGAGAGTTGTGGGACATCAAATATTCACTTTTAATTTTCTTCCCATTTGTTTACCTACCCAACAAGGCAATGTCTAATTTAGAACCTTGGTAAGCAAAAGCCTATGCTATCTCGCTACATTAGCCTGTGTTCTATAAGTGCACCTCAGATTCACTTTATTACCACATTTAAATCTTGGTCGGCCACCCACCGTGCAAACGGTAATCTAGTTGTAACTAACGCAATTGTCAATTTCACCTCAATTTGGCTCAATTGAACCTTAATTGAGCGTTTTTTTTTCAATTTTTTTTGATAATCAAGTAATACTAATCCCCAATTATTGTTCAAGCAAAAAAAAATGTTCAAATTGGAAAGAAATTGTCTTCAATTGAAAATTTCAATTTCACCTCAATTTGGCCAATTGAACCCCAATTGATTGTTTTCTTTCCAAATTTTTGGATAATCAAGTAATACAAATCCCCAACTATTGTTAAAGAAAAAAAAAATCAAATTAGAACGAATTTGTGTTAATTGGACTAAAATCGAATTCGGTCGGCCCTCCACCGCGATTTTCAGCGGTTATCTAGTTAGAATTAGAAGAGAAGAGTTTTGAACTCCCCTGCAATGCACTCATTTTAGTCAGTAATAGAGTTTTGTCATGGTGTACGAGGGTTTTATCCTGCACATTTCAGGTTTAACTCTAATTGAAGGTTACAGTTTCTATTAGAGAGGCACCTACGAGAGACTTTATAATGCATTAATGAGAAGGGAAAAACTGTCTAGTTTATGATAACGGTGTCATGTCAGGGAAAACTAGTTCTGCTTGCTAGGAAATTGAATTTTCGATTAGGGAAAAACAGTAAGATACATTATAACTAACTATAGAAGAAACGAATTGAATTTGTTCTTGTATCAAAACTTATTTATCTTTATTGATGCTAAGGAGACCAGGACTAAGCACTTGTCACACGGTTAGAATGGAGACCCGATGGAATTAGTGGCTAACTGGAATTAGAAGAGAAGAGTAAAACTTCTTTGTTGCATTAAGTTTATGTTTGAGTTATAAATGCACTCTTTTAATTCAGTAATAGAGAATTGATGAAATTGGTCGAGGTTATGGTGTACAAAGGTTTTACCCTGCACATTTCAGGTTTAAATCTTGATGAAGTTTACCATTTCTGTTAGGGAGGCACCTACGAGAGACTGTATAATTCATTGAGTTATCTTGTCCTTCATAATGTCTGTCTGTCTTTTCGAGTTTGTAAGGTTCTGATACTTCTTTTGTGTTGAAACTGTAAGGTTGGGTGTAGTGGGATTTTGATGAATTGTAGGTGACGAGGAAAAAACTTGGTCTAGTTTATTGTCATGGATTAATTGGGGATTTTTTGTAGGTGTCTATCTATAAGTTTCATAGTTTTCTGAAGTTGGTGCAGATGAATGGTTGCCGGTCAAGTGAAATTTGACTTGTTTATAGTTTTTAATGCCCTTGACATGAAATTTTACCGTTCAATGGGACTTTTGCTATGTCAAAGGTGGTGCACACTGCATCATTTTTTTTATTATCTGTTTAAAGAAGTTGAAGTTCATTTGGCTTTCTCTGAATTTTACATTGCTGACATATCTTTTTGCATGACAACCAGCTAGGAATGGCAAGTGGGTTGGAAACTCTATCAGGTCAAGCTTTTGGAGCAAAACAATACCGAAAACTAGGAGTTTATACTTGGAGTGCAACAATCTCCCTTACCTTGGTTTGCATCCCGATTGCTCTTCTATGGGCTTCAATAGGGAAACTACTTACACAGGTCAAGACCCCTTAATCGCACTTGAAGCTGGCAAATATGCTACATGCTTGATCCCTTCAGTATTCGCGTATGCAGCTCTCCAGCCATAATGAGATATTTCCAATCTCAGAGTCTAATCTAATAGCACAAGAGTGTGTGCAGGTCGTGTTGTTAGAGTCATGTGAATTGTAAGTGTGTTGTGCACACGTGTGTGAGTCTTGAGAGATATCAGTCGAGAGAAGTGTTCTTTATAAACCCATCTCTGTCCTGTAAACAAAATATATTTCTCTTATTCATTTGAATACAAAACCGTCTGCAATGTAGATATACAATCTATCATGGTATCAGACTCAGAGATTAATCTCTGAGGGCAAGATCCTTCTTCCGCTAGCTCTCCTTCATTAATTCAAAACCCTAACATCATCTCTTCTCTAATTTCTTCTGCTATGAGTGTGTGAGACCTAAATCAGATCTGATTTGGATTTGTTATGAGATTTTCTCTTAATTTGACGAATTATTTTAGGTTTTCGGTTTGGTTTAATCATCTCAAGCATCAACTGGTTCCAATTTCAGTTGGTAATGGAGTATTTTATGAAGATTTATGGTGTTCTTGTTGTGAAGATTTGTTGCTGAGTTCTTGGTGTGGAGTTTGATCTCTTGATGCCGTTTGCTACGTCAACAAACTGGATCAAGCAAGAACTAGTATCTGAATTTTGGTCTTCGTCTTTGAGCTCTGGAAGTTTGCAAATAATCCTTAGAGTGGAATTAGCTCTTCTACCTCAACTGCGGTGCTCAAATCTCTGCTGGTAATCTCGAATTTGGTTTTTCTTTGTTTAGATTACTTCAGATGTGACTTCTTGTGTTCAATTTTTGATTCACTGCATTATTCGGGTATCCAATTTCAAATTCGATTGAGTTTTATCATCATAATTAGGTTATTTCATCTAATTTCTTCATCAAGGTTTACAGATTCTTGATTCCTGATGCTATTTGGTCTGAGCGTGTTTGAATCTACTACAATATGTTGGTTTGATGATGACTTAAAGTCGTTCCACTAGGTAGTGAATTGATTTCTTAAATTCAGTAGAAGGTTTTGAGTTTGTTGGTGAATCTGTTGCTGCTGGTTTCATGCTCATTTTCATACATCAATCCTCAATTCTTACTTTGAGACAGTCCTCACCTATGCTTGCGTAGTTTGTGTTGAAAATCTTGTGTGTTTAATGATGGTGCTGAGTTCTGGATTTCGAATTGGAGTCGATGGTGTACTGATTCAAAGATTGAAGTCTACTTTGTTGAGCTTGTGTATGAATCTGTGCACAACCTGCTTCTATGTTTGCATATATGTGAGTGTGCAACCAGTGGTTAAGTACCTTTCATGTTACTCTATAATACAAGTTGAAGTGGTTTCTCTTCAATAGTTTATTTTTCTTTCATGTTTTGTTATTGCTTTTGCTGCATAATAATAAGATAACTGCAATAATTGGATGGTGCGTAAGTGATGTCTACTTGTGCTGAGAATGGTGCTGTTTATGAGCTTCAGTGGTGTGAAAGGCTTGTCTCTTGGTGTTGAGTATGAATTTGCCATTGGAAGTGTTGGATTCTATGTGTTTTGGTTTGTTCCTTATTAGAGAAGATAGTTAAGAGGTTATATAGCAGCTGGTGTTAGTTTGTTTGTGTTTTCTCATTGGAGTATATGGAGTTCCGGCTGGTGTCTACGTTTTTATGGAGTTCCGGTTGCGTGTCTACGTCTACTTCACCATTTTATCTTCACCAATAACTGCTGCTACATCTTCTTCTACATGTTCTTATACTTTCATGACATGGTAAAAGCTTATATAATGAGTACTTGATTATGCTTCTACACCAACAACTACTACATTTTTCAACTCCACCAACTATTTCTGAGTACCTAATACTACTGCACCAACTATTAGTTCAACAGCTCCTTGTCATACTTCACTGTCGTCGATGGAATTTCCATCGTCGATGTTTTTTCCATCTGTCGATGCTTTTTCCATCGATACCCACTGTCCCATTTTGAGTTTGCTAGGCCACGTTGGATTGCAAAAGGGTTGGTTTAATGGTTTCCATAGGAACCGGCCTAAGTACAATAGCTCCTAATTACAATTTAACAAGTTTTTCCAATGTGTAAAAATTTGCGTCTTTGGTGTGCCCCAAAACCATTTTTCTGTAGTGCCCCAAAGATAAATCAACGATTTAACTTCATTTATGATGACAACTTCTGCTCTTGGTCTTTTGTGTGCCATTACTCTCTGGTTTCTCTCGCACCAGATTGACCAGCAAATTGCAAATGGCAGAACTGACCAAATCTTCCTTCCCCAGTTCCTGCCTCTTCTAAATTTCCAAGCTTGAAGTAATTCAGCTATGGTTCTTGTATGCACCCATTTGATGTTGTAGCTTCCAATGAAGTATGACCAGACTTTATGTGCATTGTGCATGAGTAAATGCTCTGTTGTTTCAGGATGAGATGAACATAAGCAACAAGAGCTATTGGGAATGTTTGAACCTCTTCTCATCAGATTTACAGTGGTTGCAATTGAGTTTTGAGCCGCGGTCCACATGAAGAACTGCATGTTTGGAGGCACCTGTTTAATCCAAATTGTAGAGAAATGAGGGACATTGATGGAGACTGGTAACCTGTTATCTAACCAGTTGTAGCTAGCTTTAGCTGAGAACCCATCTGGAGCCAAGCATATGAGATTATCTTCTTAATTGTAATTATATAGTAAACATATTTAGAGATTTTGTATGATATTTTTTACTTAAATAATAGCTTAGATTTATTTTTAGGTATAAAAAGATGACTAGGATGGGAAGACATCCTCTAAATGAACCTCTATATTTAGAGGTTCACCTAGAGGATGTCTAAATATTTTCTTGCCACATCATCCTCACAACAACGGGTTGGAGATGATTTTTTACATATTTCGTTGTGGATCCTATGTGGCACAAGACTTTTATCCTTGAAAATCAACCATTGGAGAAGCTCTTAGGAAGGCATGAAGTCAAGCCCAACAAGAGAAGAAGTCCAAATTTGATGAAATTGTGGAGAAACCCGGTTTTGGGCTTTAGACCACAGTTTTATGTGCCTTAGCCCACGCTTTACTGCATAGAAGCGTGGCTAAAAACCTGGACGGGTTACTTGGTTGTTAATCTATATTTTAAGTCGGTTTGCTTTACTTTTGCCCCAAGTTTTGAGTTTCCTAGACCCAGGGGAAACCCTAAACCGTGTCTCCTATATAAGGATGTGTATAGGGGGTTGGGAAAGGTATGTATGACATGTACGAGAGGTGTGAGAGTTAGAGAAACTTTGTTTGCTAGCATTTGAGAGAAAAGCTAGGGTTTCGTGGTTGAGTGCAAAGAGGTGAGGTGCAAGAGACAAGTTACGTCTTGGGATTGCTACGGTGTAACCTAGATTTTGCTGGAACTTCCACAAAGGTGTTCTTAAATTGTAATTGGTTCGTTGATAGTGGATTTGAGTTGGTGCGGCTCGAAGTGGATGTAAGAAATATCATACTCGTTGATGGATATTGAAGAACCACTATAAATCTTGCGTGTCTTGTGAGTTGATTTACTTTCTCGTTCTTTGTTATCTTTTGTGCTTGGTTTACTTATTATTCATCATAATATCTCAAGATTCTAGGGTTTCTGCAATTATTGTTAGCATCTCTTAAGGAATTGTATGCGGAAGTTCCTTTGGTAAAGAGATTTCACTGACAACTAGGTTTTAGAACTCCGGTTTAGAGCGGCTAAATTCCTGACATTGCATAGCTGTTGGTTGGCTTAAAGCCTTAAACCACTGCCCCATTTGATGTGAGACATTCCTTCAAGTTGAAGGTGCATCTAAAAGATGATTACGCATGTACATGAGAATAATTGAATGCAACTTTTAGTTAGTAAATGGCAATTTGCAGACTGGTAAAGTATGAGAATAGCTTGTTGTTGGGATACCAACACCAATTTGTGTAATATTAGTCGTATCAGGTTTTTATTCTATAGAGTTAAGAGTTTGAGTCAGTATTAGATTTATATTCTGCAAGGGTTAAGAGTTTGGGTCAGTCAGTATTTTAGTTTTAGTAGAAGTCCTCTACAATTAGGATTCATGGGAGATTAGGAGTCTTTCTAGTGTCCTATAAATACTAAGCCTATGAGAGCATGTTAGGCATCGAAATATATTCTCTGAATACAAATTGAGCTTTGCTTAATTGAGGTGGTCTGATCCCCAATCAAAGGATTACTTGTTCTTACTTATTGCTTTACTGTTCTTATTATTCTTTGTTAGTATTAGAATCCTGTGATTAGTATCAGGGTTCTATCATCTGGTATCACTTAGGTCTAGATCTTTAATCTTCTTCACATATCCAGTTTTACTAGGGTTTTGACGGTGCCGGTTTTGACGAATGCTCAAGTGGTTGAACACTTTGAAACCTTACGTTCAAGTGTAACAACCATAGGTTTGTCGGTAACAACATTGTTGGAGGAATTGCGAGCTGATCGTACGAAATCCAAAACAACCTTGGAGGCCTTACAGAGATCTCAAACCGAGATAATACAGACTGTGAAGGATTCTCAAGCAACTCAGACTACAATGCTAGCGGAACTTAAGCAAGGTCGTGAAGCTGCACAAAAACAGAATGACGATTCCAATCGTAACTTACGTGATTTACTTATATACCTTCAGACCGGACAAGGTAACAATGGTGGTAACACTGGTGGAAACAATGGTGGTAACAATGGAATGGTAGAAACAATGGTGCAGTCGTTCGACCTGGTTCAATTAATGTGAAGTTCCCTGCGTTCAATGGTGAAGATCCCGAAGGATGGATTTTTAAGGCAGAACAATACTACTCTTTTCATGTTGTGGTGGAAGCTCAAAAGGTGTCTTTGGTTACAGTACATCTTGATGCGGATGCAAATTCATGGTATCGTTGGGTTCGTGCGAGAGAAGAAGAATTAACATGGCAAGACTTCTCAACTAGGCTTCGTAAACGTTTTGGAAACCGTAAGCATATTGATGCTTGCAGTTCTTTGTCCAAATTGTCTCAGAGAGGTAATTGTCGTGACCATATTATGGAGTTTGAGAGATTGTTGAATTTTGTTGAAGGGATTCCTGAGTCACATCTGATTAGTATTTTTATTTTCGGTTTTCGAGCGGATTAGGGCTGGTGTTCGTTTGTTTAAGCCATAAACACTTTCACAAGCATTTGAACGTACCATATGTCAGGAAGATGCTATCAAGGCATCTCAGCTATCGAAATCTTTGGTTCGTCCCTTGCAAGCCAAGACATTTGTAGCTGTTAATACTCCTCAACCTCGAAGAAACACTATACCGGCAGGTACTAAACGTTTATCATGGGCGGAACAAAAGTATCGACGCGGGAAGGGGCTATGCTTCAATTGTGATGAAGTATATAAGCCCAGACATCTTTGAGTGAATTCTTCAAGATTACTGATTCTTGAAGGTGCTCCTATTAGTGCTGCAGAATTGGAACAACATGACGATAACAACGTTGAAGTGGTAGATGTGTCAGAAATTGAGGAATAAATTGAATCACCACCGGAAATTTCACGTCATGCTTTAATGGGTTCTCCTACCCTAAAGACGATGCATATCACGGGTTACATTAAAGGTCAGCCTATTACCGTGTTGATTGACTCCGGATCAACTAATAATTTTCTCCATCCTAAGATTGCAAAACAATGTGGTTATAAGGCTAGTTCTCATGATTCTACTATGAGAGTCATCGTAGGTGATGGAGGGTTTTTGGAGAATAGTGGATCATGTCCTAATATTCCCATTAGGTTACAAGAGTACACTTTCAAAGCTGAATTCTTTATTTTGGCAATCAGTGGGTGTGATGCTGTTCTTGGTGTTCAATGGTTACGCACTCTAGGTACCGTAACTTGGGATTTCGATAAACTGGTCATGACGTTCAGCTTCTTAAGTTGCATCTCCAGGCAGCACAAGCTTTTTTGTTTTGTTGTTTAGGGATCATCTTCAAATATGACACTATTTTTACTGATGTTCATCCCCAAATATGACGCAAATACAAGTTGTTTATGGTTCATATTCATATATGACACAAAAGCGGATGAAGAATGCTTGGGAGTGGATGAGAAGACCTATGGTATGCACAAGGTGTGGATAAAAGGATCACCATAGCAGAGCTACTTGTAAGCATATAAAGCAAATTGACTGATAATTTTCTAGTCATGTAATTAGTGTTTTTTTTCCATGTGAACAGCATAAACATCATCTAGTTTTGTGTCATTTTTCCATGTGAACAGCATAAACAACATGTAGTTTTGTGTCATTTTTTTATATGAACAACATAAAACAGAAGCAAACTTTTTTTCATTTTGCCATATGAAAAGCATAAAACAGCAGCTATTTTCTGTCATTTTTCCATATGAACAGCATAAAACAGAAGCAATTTTTGTGTCATTTTTCCATGTGAAAAGCATAAAAACAGAAGCATTTTTTGTGTCATTTTTCCATGTGAACAGCATAAAAACATAAGGTTATGCTGGTCGACGTATACGGGGAAATAGGTGACGTGTACGGGAATAAAAGTTGTTAGGGATTTTAAGGCGGTTTTCTCTTAAAAGGTTATGTTGGTCATTTGGCTATTTTCAAACAATTAAGGACTAACTAGGAAGACTAGTTTGACAAAGGACTAACTAGGTAGGAATCGGTCCAAAAAGGACTAAACGATATTTTCCCCAATGTGTTTTGGGCCTAGAATTGGGTGAAAAGCTGTTAGGAAGGCAACAAGGGAATACGCAAATACGGACGAATAAAAATACTGAAATATATTAAAGCAATGGAGATGGAGATGGACAAAACCACTTGTTTTTTGTTTTTCATACTACTGAGGTTCGACTTCAGCCCTCCGGTGAGAAACCACTGAGTTATGCTCAGGTTCTCACAGAACCACTTGTTTTATAGAAATGATATAGGTTGACCACCAACTCTGCCCACCAGTTTTTTCGAGGGAAAATCCGACGGTTTAAGTCTCGTGAAATACATTGGAATAAGATGTGGACAGAGTTTGGAGTCTCACCACCATTTTCTTTTCTCAGTCGGGCTACAAAGAAGCGGTCATACATCTCGGACTATAAATCATTTTTGCTTGTTTTACAAGATGCGTTTGGACAATATTGCACGGCCACAACCCAAAAGATGCTAATGTTCTAGCCAGAGCTGATCCTGTGCAAACAAGAGCTCTGTGCGAACTTGATCACATGGCCTTTTGTAAGCTCAAATTTTTTTTTGTCAATTTTGTTTTTCCTCAATGATTTCATCCTAAAGATGTATAAAATGAGACAAAAATATATATTATAAACATAAGAAATATCAGAAGAGCATTAGGAGTACAATCAAGCAATAAATCGTAAAGTGATTCGTTTTCTATTTTTAAGTATCTAATTGTAAGTAGGATCGTGAATTGGAGATTCATAATTGATTGAGGATTTATACACTATAAAAATTATTATATGACGTAAATTTAAATTTTATATTCACAAAACATAGCAGTTTAATGGTTGGAAAGTAACTCAACAAGTTTAGTGTCTCAAGTTCGAACCTTTGAAAAAGCTTTTGGTAGAAAAATTCTTATGGGAGATTTTTTTTGTTGTATGGACTAATCTGAACTGTTGGATCAATATTTCTTTATTCCCATAAGAATGTTTTCCCTCCCAATGGAGGAGTTGTTTTACTTTGATAGTGATTCATCTCAATCGCAAGCATATTCAAAGAGCATCCATCAAAATTCTTAACACAATTAAAAAAAAGTACATATGCTTTTTCAATAAAAGAGAGTGTACATACACCATAATAATAATTGAAAATGAAATTAATAACGTAGATGATATTCATCCCGAGAGTAAATTCCGGGAATAATCCAGCAAGAGACGGACTTTCTTTTTTTTGCTTCACTTTTGCCAATTACCTATCCCAATGCTAAGCACGTAAAGTATTGACCATCGAATCAAATTCCTGAATTTTTTCCTAGATTTTTGGGTGTATACGTAAAATTACTCGTAAATAAGATGAGATCTCTAGTATACAACAATTTAGAGAAAACGGCAACAGTATTCGACTGTAGCATCAAAATCCTGTTTCTGTGCAACTGTTTCAAAAATAGCACTCCATGTCTATTCCGATTTGTTGGCCGATCTGGTTAGCGATTTTACTGTTACAACTCGAATTTAACCATACCAACTAACCCTAGCTAACTCCTCTAGTTTACCCGTTATTTAGAACCCGTAAACCCACCCGAATTACTAACTCTACTTCTCTTCTTTCTTCTTCTCTTCTTCTCTTCTTCTTCTTCTTCTAACCCAACAATAACTCTACTTTTCTTCTTCTTCTGTTACAACTGAATTCAGGGTTTAAAGTCAAAATTGGTGTGATTTCTTTCTTCTTCTCTTCTTCTCTTCTTCTTCTTCTAACCCAACAATAACTCTACTTCTCTTCTTCTTCTTCTAACCCCTTTCAGAAACCAAAGGGGTTTTCAACAGTAAAGAAAAAAATAGGATTTTTGTTTTTCATTCATTCAAAATCAAAATTAGGGTTTCAGAGATTCAATGGCGAACAACGAAGGAGGAGCAGGATCGAAGAATTTGGTAGCCAACAAACAGAAATCTCTCTCAATTTCAAAATCAAAATGGTGAGTAATTAATTTCTGATTGTTAGTCTAGATCTAGATGATGAACTAGATCTCGTAATCATCTAACTAAAGTAATGTTTATTGTTTATTCGATTTATGTTGTTTCCCAGTTGAAATTACCGGGAATTCATCGGCACCTAAAAAACCTCGATCTGGTAGGAATTCAGTCAGATTCTGTACTGGAATCAATTTCATTTTATTTTAGAGTTCTGCCGTGAAATCTGATTTTACTTTTCTTTAATTTTCGGGGTTTTGTCTGATTTCAGCTATGGATAGTAATCAAATAATGCTAACAGTAGTAATGGGTGTTTATGGTTTTAGAGCAAATGAATTTGTAAGCAGAGATGTGTGTGTATCGGAATTGTGCTTTTAATGTACTTTAATCTGAAAGAGTTCTCTGCGAAACTGATTTTTGGTGAAGGTGGGCAGTTGAGTCTCATATAATCTATTGATTTATCAACAATCATTTTCTCCACATTTTTAATTGTTCCATGATTCAATGTTTTCAGCTTTAATTAGGAGGTTTAATTGGATCTTTTTCAGAAGTTTTAATAAGAAATCATGGCGTTTCTTTTTGGATTGGATTTATGGGTTTGGGCATCTTTAGGTTTATGGCTAAGGTACAGAAATGGTCAATTTCAGATTGAAACATCTATCTTGGGACAAGCTTGTGGAGCTCTTATCTCTAGACATATGAAGGAGATGCCGAGGTACACCATTGCTGATTTATAGTTGTACAGTTGTTGTTAAGCAGTACTAAAACTCAAATTGTGTTCTGCAGATGATGATTTTCCAATATATAGCATGACAAATCCCTTCGAATTAGATTCCTTCATTCAAGATATTATCAAAAGGAATCAAGATATGTGTTCATGGATCAGGGTACTGCCACAAGTTGCTCGATGATGCAATGTGCTGAAATGTAGTGTTAATTTTGTACTACAATGTGGTGAAAGGTAGATTTATTATTAAAACTCTGGTTAATTCAATGAAATGGGAGACTCTTCTTTCTTTTTGTTTTGTGTTTCACATGGTGCTACAAGTTCATGTCTGATGAGGCTTTCCAATTCGGAAGTTGACCAAATTGGTTATGATGCTACAATTTTATATACCCGGTTAATTTTGTACTACAATGTGCTGAAATGTAGTGTTAATTTTGTACTACAATGCGGTGAAAGGTAAAACTCTGGTTAATTCAATAAAATGGGAGACTCTTCTTTCTTTTTGTTTTGTGTTTCATATGGTGCTACAAGTTCATGTCTCTAATCCTGTTGAATTCTGTTTAGTATATATGATTGCATAATATTGTCCAAATGTATTTTAATCAACTGATTGAAACCATTTTTTGCTGCAGGTGCGCCATTTTGAAGTTTGGGTTCAGTTCATCATTGGGAAGTTTATAATTTGGCTGGTTTTCAATTTATCTTTTACTCCTAAATGTAATCATTTGTTATCTCAGTTATTCCTAATGTAATCAGCAGTGATGAAGACAATGTGTAAGCGATAGCGGTCTGTATAATTAAGAAATCGTTGTGAAATGCTTGAATGGATCGGGTGGCCTGTTTATATCTTAATTAAATGTTTTTTTATATAACTAGTCTTGATGACTATTTTATTTGAGTTAGAATATAAATTTTTTTACCAGGGACTAAAATTATTCTACTAGTAGCGCATTTTAGTTGATGTCTTACCAGAGGGGTTGCTGTCGGACTAAAATTACCAGAGGGGTTTGTGTCGGACTAAAATTGTTTTACCAGAGGGATTTGTGTCAGACTAAAATAGTCATACTGGTAGTGCATTTGAGTTGGACTAAATTTGTCTTATCAGTATCGGGTATGCCCAACTAAATTTGTGTTGCTAGTAGTTTCTACTATTAGTTCATGTTTGTGCATGAGTCTAACTAATATAGCCTACAAAAAACTGCGAAACTGCTAAAGGTTAACAATGCCAGTTTTTTGTCAAACTCTTCTAAATACAAAAATATTGCGGCCATTCATGGGATTATCCTAGGGTGACCCACTTTTGAAGTGGGATGTATTTCTCCAGCAGCAGCAGCCATGAGAACTTTTATTGTTGCGCTGCTTGATGATGCCATAATTGCAGTAAAAGCTCCTGCCAAGTTTCAAATAGCAGTGAGACATGTTCACTGGCAATCCAAAATTCAAGTAACTAAGACAGCCAAGTGTTTGCACCTTGATGGCAAGCCCTACCGTACTCCAACATCAAAGAAAATCCACATCAAAGAAGGCCATTGAAACATCAAAGAGTTGTTTCATTTTGCATTTCACTCACCTAGTAATCTACAAAAAATTGGGTAAACAAACCAGAGTTTTTAATAATAAACCTACCTTTCCGCACATTGTGAAACCTCAAGGGCTTTAATAACAAACCAGAGTTTTTAATAACAAACCAGGCCCTTGGGTTTTAACTTTAACCCAAGGGCTTCCTCGTTACGAATGGCAAACTAG
>JAJJMA010083782.1:174-13871 GCA_023529015.1 Papaver nudicaule
CTTTAGGTATGTATATGTCCTTTCCTACCACATGGTCTTTTGTTTTCGTACAGTCATGATTGAACCTACAAAACAAAACAACATAACATTATTACGAATTCAGATAATAGCAAAGGTGCAAGTTACTATTGAACTAGACAAACTAACAGACTTGTGCTAGAGTGTAGTACAACATGAAAAAATTAGCTTCTTTCATTCTCATTCAGGCGCCATATAAACCATGCAAATTTAGCATTGTCAAATGTTACCAATGTTAACAATAAATGGCAACCGATAGGCAACAGAACACGAAAAGAAACAAGAATGTAATATACTTGAAAGTTACCTTGTAGGTGTAGTAATCATCAGCCATTTTGGCGAGAACCATGGGCTTGGTAGATCAGGACATGGTATAGAAAGAAAAATACTATCATCTTCCAAGTCATATTTGTACAAGCTCATTTCTTCATCTTGTGTGAAATACACACAACCTTTTGATAAACCCAAGTCCGAGGCCAAGCAACCCAGTAGTGTATTATTACTCAAAAATAAGACATAGTTATCCATACTTATCACTTCCTCCCAATTCATTGACGAGAAATCCAACTTCCATACATTTACGTTGGTTACACAGTTTTGGTAGATTCCTCTCTGAAAGATATCTCTATGAATCCAAAAAACTTCACCAAAACATTCTACATAATAGAATTGAACCCTACATTCTAAACCTCCTGCTACGACTCCATCTGGGGAATTGCTATCGACACTGTCAACAAAATCTAAACTGTGAGTTTCGACATTCACAATATCAGAACCATGTTGCAATGTTATCACCAAGTGGAGATAATTCAAACACATTACAGATAATTTCCCTTTGCAATAAAACATATGCTGAGGACTTTGATCCTCCTCAACAACAAACTCATGTTTTCTCCATTCTTTTTCACCAGGGTGACAATACAAAAGAATGGCAGGCTTTCCACACCCATTATAAAGGATATAAACCACGGAATCATTATCGCTATGCCGGCTACGACTACCCTCAATCCCATGGGCACCAGTACTAGTACTGCTCCTCTGAGGAGGTGAAGATAAGAGACAATCTTGAATACGATATCTATAAGTTGGATCAAAATCGTGTAAATTGGGTAACATGATAATTTCCAGGGAACTAGGGTTCCACAGGAAACAATCTCCTTGATTGAATTTTGGTTTATCATCTTCGTCGCACACAATAATCAACCATCCCTGGTGACAATTTTTCTGCCAAAATCGTTTCTCACTCAATTCTGGTATCAATTTCTTGTCAGATTTGCTCAGGGGATCAAACAAGTTATGGAAAGTTTGAGACTTACTGTTTTTTCCATGCGGGAAAACAAGCCAAGGTGCTCTACTTGGTGATGATGGTGGGAGTTTGCGTATGCTTCTTTGATTCGATAACTCGGATTTCGCCATGGAAGCTGAGGAGATTGAAAGATACAGAGAAACCCTAAAACCCTCCTTCTGAGTCTGAATTTTCCCCCTTTCCTTTTCTTAAACCCTAAAACCCTAAAGGAACTCACAGCTTAAAAGCTGGGATAGTCAAACTAGTCAAGATTGGTCAACTGTCGCCTGAAGACCCAACTCTAATTAAATCATTAGAGGCCCACTCTAATTAAATCATTCGCCGACTTATTAAGAAAGTCCCGGTGTGGCTCATTAGAGCAAACGCAGTCGTTGCACCAAAACACTAAATTTGGGATAACCCATCGGCAGTGGTTGGAAAACCAAAACATTAAACCTATAATCTGATCCTTTTTGCACCAAATATAGTGTAGGAAATGGGTTTGGTGCGGAGATAGCGGGACGTGATTGTTAATCACGTGACGAGAAAACGCGAACAAACTTAACGTGCAAGTGTGAACGCAATTCAAAAAAGCTTTTTTGGAAAAACATTTCACTTCACGTGAAACAAAAATACGTGATATACAATCACGTTACAAATATAGCACTTGGTTTTTAGCGTGACTGTTGTATTTTTTTGCACCAAACCCCATCTGCAAACCCAAATATAACACTTGGTGTTTAGAATTATAGGTCTACCACTGCGTTTGCTCCTACATGTTATTTTGATGAGATCTTTGATGAAGAAGGTAAACGATGGGCTAAATGTCAACGCTGCTAAATTTTTTTGTCTCGTATGGTTTTTTTGTCCCCCCCCTAGAATCAGGTCCCCCCATTAGCAATGTTGCTAAATGTAGGCATTGGTAAGGGAGTAGATATATGTGTGGTGGTAATGATTACGGGACAGGTAACATGAATTTTCTGCTTCAACTGATATCAGGGACGGACCCAGGAATTTTAGTTAGAACGGGCTAATATTTTTCTAGAGGCGCGGGCTGGCGCCAAAGGCGCCCGACGGCCTATGGCCGCTGGATTTTTTTTTCCCGGCAAGCATAAAATTCATTGAAAATCCATAAAGTTCATAACAAAAAGTTATATTCATTGACACTATATTTTTTTCTACAACCTGTAAATGGAATCCTCGGACCTCAGTAATTGGTCAAGAGTAAAAGCAATAACTACCTTTTACACCAAATAAAAAAATTAAAATATGCAGGTGTTGTAAATTTCTAAATAGCCTTTACTTATGCAATAAAACTAAGTTGTTTTCACATTTGGGACTCTCATTATATCTCATTATAGATTGGATGTGCAGGGAGTTTAAAGGGCAGATGCAAGAACATATAGCCATTTGGCTTTTTTTTTTTTTTTTTTTTTTTTTTTGAAAGAAAAAAAGGATTGTCATTAAGCCCAGGCAAAGTATACAAACAGAGTGAGAAGACCATACAGACAAACACACACAAATACAAGCATAACAATGCTGCAGACCCTACGTTACATTGGATTTCCAGAGTTCATTTGATCCATATTCAGTTGGATCTGTACTGAGTGAGGGATATTATCCTTAAATTCGCTAGAAACTTTATTAACTCGACTAAATTTGGCGAGTTTATCCGCCGCCAGATTACCCTTTCTAGGACGGAAACAAACCTTGACATTACTTAGAGTATGTAAGATATCTCTTGCCTCTTCAATGATGAATTGATCCTCCCACTTGACAGAAGTAATAGAGTCTAAACTTTCAGCTACTGTTTTGTTGTCACCCTCCAGAATTACATTAGACAGGTGCAAGTGGTTGATCCATTTCACTGCTGCAAGCATGGCTAAAGCTTCTGCTTGGTCGGCATCTCTGCACCTTTCTACCATTGATTTTGCCACCAGAAGATTTCCTGAAACATCTCTCCAAACAAGAGCTAAACCAGCATAATTACAATGTCTATCATAGGATGCATCGACATTTATTTTTGTCCAGCCCTGTGGTGGTTTACTCCATACAATCACTCTCCTATTAGGCTGACCAGTAGCAGAATTTACAGACCCGATGACCTGGTTCGTTATGCCAATGTTTGCAGTACTACAAAAATGCATGATGCGATAGTATAACTGCCTAGGGTTGGTTTGTGTGTTATCATAGACCAATTCATTTCTAGATTTCCATAGATGCCACATAGTAACAGTTATAAGATTAATAAGATGAGGTGTGTAAAAGGATATATCAGCATCTTTCCTGGTCCAAGTTCTCATCCACAGTTGGAGATCATCAATGTTGATGAAGATGGCAGCTAACTGTTGATTAAGTTGAGACCAAAGATCTGCAGCAAATGGGCATTTTAGAAACAGGTGGGTGACTGTTTCCTCCTCAAGATGGCATCTCTGACACATAGTGCTCTGAAGGAAAACATTACGATGTATTCTGGTGTTAACTGATACAATGTCGTGAGCAAGTTTCCATAAGAAGAGCTGACATCTATGTGGTATTTGCAAATGCCAAAGTTTGAGCCAAAAGGCGTCTTCATATCTATTTTGTTGAATGTTGGGGTTTTGTTGGAGAAGAATGGCATTGTAAGCAGATGCAACAGTGAAGTGGCCAGTTCTGGTTAATGGCCATTTGAGTTGATCTTTCTTGTTGATTGCAGGTCTGATGTTGAGAATCTGATCTATTTGTTGTGAGCTGAAAAGTTGGTGAAGCTTGGACAAATTCCAATAATTAGTATCTGTGTCGATAAGTTCACTGACTTGCATATCTCTGTTGGCATTCGAGCTGCAGCCTTGTGCCGTATCAGCAATAATTCCAGAAGGTAGCCATTTATCCTGGAAAACTTTGATGTCGTGTCCATTGCCAACTTGCCAAGAAGCAAATTTTTTGACCCATTGTAAGCCTCGACATATGCTCATCCAAATCCAAGAACCAGTAGTTTTGATGTTGTTGCTAAGTGGAGATGTGTCTTTGAAGTATTTACACTTGAGAACTTTCACCCACATAGCATCCTGTTCATGAATTAGTCGCCAAGCTAATTTGGCTAAAAGAGATTCATTGAAGACTGGAATATTTTTAAATCCAAGGCCGCCCCACCTCTTAGGTCGACACAAAGAATTCCATGATTTCAAGTATAGTCCTTTACTTTTTGTTTTGTTCCACCAGTATCTCCTTTGCTTAGAGTCAATGGCACCAATAGTTTTTTGTGGCATTACAAAACAACCCATTTGGTATTGTGCCATAGTACCAGTAGCTGATTGAATTTGAGTACTGCGGCCAGCTTGACTGATTAACTTGCCTTGCCACTGTTGCAGTTTGGCATCCATTTTGTCGACAGTTCCTTTGAAGCACACATTTTTATCTCTCGAGGTAAAGAGATTAATTCCCAAATACTTCTCCTCCAGTGGCATTGGCTTCATCTTCAAGAAGCCTGCAATATCTTCTTTTCCCGCAACACTTAGTTTGGCACTGCAATGTACACTGGATTTATTTAGATTCACCATTTGTCCTGATGCTTGGCAAAATTGCTGAATAATTGTCATCAGATTTTGAAGAGAGTCTCTTTTGCCAGAACTGAATAAGATGCAGTCGTCGGCGAAGAATAAATGTGATATAGCCGGGCTGTTTCTTGCTGGATAGATAGGTGTTACTTTTTTCTTTACAACTGCATCAGAGATTAGTCGACTAAAACACTCCATACAAACTATAAAGAGGTAGGGCGAGAGCGAATCACCTTGTCGAAGACCTCTGGAAGGGTATATAGTGTCAATAGGAGCTCCATTTAGAAGTATCGATATCGTGGGAGTGGAAATACATTGCTGGACTAATCTACACCATGCTTGACAGAAACCCAACTTCTCAAGCGCTTTGAGAACGAATGACCATTCCATCCTGTCGAAGGCTTTCGACATGTCCAATTTGATTGCAACTGATCCATGAAATGCTGTTGTTTGCTTCATGTACC
The DNA here is from genome assembly GCA_023529015.1 of Papaver nudicaule. Lineage (NCBI taxonomy): Eukaryota > Viridiplantae > Streptophyta > Magnoliopsida > Ranunculales > Papaveraceae > Papaver > Papaver nudicaule. The sequence goes on from JAJJMA010083782.1 coordinate 5,478, forward strand.
TAATAACTTCATGCGCAATAATTGTATTGTCTGCAATGTTTCTACCAGGTACATATGCCACTTGCCAAGGGGATATGATCTTGTGAAGTAAAGGTTTCATTCTTACAGTCATGAGCTTAGAAATAATTTTATAAGATATATTGCAAAGGCTAATTGGGCGATAATCAGCTGGAGATTCAGGACACATATGTTTTGGTATTAAAGTTTGAAAAGTATGGTTAAGCTGTTTAAGAAGCGTACCATTTTTGAAGAACTCTTGCACCATCAGTACCACATCATCGCCAATTATGTCCCAGCAGTGCTTGTAAAAGCCAGCTTGGAAGCCGTCGGGTCCCGGAGCACCCCATGGATTTATTTGAAACACAATGTCTTTAACTTCTTTTGCAGTTGGAATCTCCATGAGCTTTTGGTTATCTTCACTACTGATGCAAGGAACAAGAACATTCAGGACATCTTCTTGATGAGGTGGATTTGAAGAAGTATACATCCCATTGAAGTGTTGAAAAAGGATCTGAGAGACATCTTCTCTGTGGCTATGCCAAACCCCTGATGGATCTTTTATAGAATCAATTTGATTCCTTCTTCGTCTGTAATTGGCTTTCGAGTGAAAGTACTTCGTATTTTTGTCTTGTTGTTTTAACAAATTCTCTCTTGATTGTTGAAAAGCCTTTTTGCTTTTGATGTCATACCAGTAATGTAGTTGCTCTTGAAGTTCTTCCATAGCATCAACATCTACAATTGGTTGTTGTTGAATGTGCATCAGCTGTCTTTGAATGTCAGCAATCTTATCATTTTCCTCCCCAAAGATTCTCTGTTTCCAGCTCTTCAAATCAGTTTTGGTTGCTTTAAGGCCAGTAGCTACCTGATACGCAGCAGTACCATCTTTCTTTTTCCTCCAGCTAGCTTGTATAGTGTCTTTACAAGTATTATGGGAGAACCAATGTTCATAAAACCTATAAGGTTTCTTAAGATTGGTGGTTTCCTTATGAGTGTGGAGAAGGATGGGTGCATGGTCAGACCCTGAGGGTATAAGGTTATACAAAATAGCTTCTGGGAATAAGATGTGCCAATCATTATTTGCTAATGCCCTATCGAGTCTCGTTCTAACTTGTTGAAACTGCTGTCTATGGTTTGACCATGTAAATGGGTTTCCAGAAAATGGAACATCTACTAGTCCAAGATGGTCTACTGTATTCACTATGACTGAATGGGATTCAGTGGGATGAATAGAAAAGCTCTGTCTTTCATTGCTATAAAGAGTAGCATTAAAATCACCTATTATGACCCAGGGCAAGTTCATATTATCTCCCATGTCTCTAATAAAAGACCACTGTTCAATTCTAACGGGGTTATAAGTTGAGCTATATAAACAGGACAGGAACCATTCATCATTTTTCGGCCCCGCATGAATTATAACATTGATCATAAAGTTATTACTATGGATCAATTCAAGAGCAAATCCATCCTTCCAGAGAAAGGCTAATCCTCCAGAGCTACCAGCTGAATCTACACACCAAATGTTAGGGTAGTTCATAGACTTAAGAAGCCATCTAGCTTTTTTACTACTAGATTTCGTCTCCGAAAGGAATATTATGTCTGGGCTATAATTATAAATGCAATTCATGAGATGGTTTCTTGTATCTTTATTGCCTAACCCCTGAACATTCCATGCGAAAATCTTCATTGCGTGACTATGCTATAGCTCTGTATGGTAGATATGCAATAATGACTAACCGCAAATAACTGAGGAAATACTAGGAAGAGACACAGGGTGTTTCAAAGAAACAGTAACTGTATAACCAACTAGAAAGTGAGACAATTAGGGAATGGAACAAAGGAAACGAATTATACAGAACAACAAAGGGGATGAAACAGGCACTTATCTTGGTTAATTTTCTGGTGTTGGAATTATAAGTTGATATCACCACTGCAGATAGAGGAGCCAACTGAAGAAAGCCAACTTAAACAGAGCCAACTAAAGAAAAGCCAACTACAAAAGAGAGAAAGACTAGATACTGAAGTAGAGAATTAAAACATGAGGTGTAGGAAACAGTTGAAACAGTTGAAACACAACGTTAAGGACAAGAGAAATGATACGCTGGAAATCATACGCTTGACTATTGGCTAATTTCGCGAGTGATTGAAACTGAACTCATTGAGGACTTTTTACGAACATGTCAAGCCCCTTCGTACAGGGTGAATTCAATTCATTTGAAAATAAAATCACAGGAAACAAACGGAATTGGGAAAAAAGACAAAGATTGAGTATTAATTTCGATAGCAGTAGTATTGAATTCATGAGAGATAGCAAATAACATTAGATAGATTAATTACTTAGGATCGATTAAGATTTTCCGATGGGATCGCCCAGGAATCGCCTATTTTCGCCCACCGACATAACACCGACTACAATAAGAACAATCGATATCCTTTAGCCATTTGGCTTGATACACGATAAATGTAAAGACTGGCTAAAGAGGTGGTCGATATCCATCTTGTTCTATTACTTCACACTGAGGCTATTGGGCTAAGTTACTGGGCTAAGAATGGTTGGGCTAATTGGTTTTTATGTGTGGTCTAAGTTTGAAAAAGTATTAAAAACTACTACTGAGAATTTTTTTTTGCGAGAATCTTAGGGCGGGCTACAGCCGGCTTAGCCCTCGGCTAAGTCCGTCCCTGACTGGTATTACTTTTAATTATTTTTTAGTAGAACTCTTCGTAGTGATGGTTGGCATACTAATGAGAAGAGTATGAAGAGATGAATCCTTTGTTGTTCATTGATGTGTTTCTTTATGTACGATAAAAAATAAGGGGTTGGATGTGTCAGTTAAAGATTTAATTGTGCATCATGATCCTGTGGAGAAGCAAAAACATAACCAGTAAACAGTTGGATTACCACAGTGAGATGAATTGATATCTTATTTGCCGCATATAGTCGGAAAATTCTGTCGTTGAAAGTTTGTTGACATCGTAAGAGTTTCTAGGTGAAACTACTGCTAGTAAAGAGAGTTCAACTTTTTATCTCTAATGAGGCCAAGCATAAGGCAAATAGAGACACCGTAAAATTCAGTTGTCTACCGCGGAAACCTTGTAGTCAATCACAAATAGAAAGATATCATGCAGAACCTGTCTACTCTCAACCCAAGGACGAAGAAGATTATCCATTTGAGATATTACTTTGATAGAAGATCAATGCAGCTAGGTTTGACATTCTCTAACTTATAGCAAGAGATTTTCTTGGTATTATCGTTCTATGGTTGCATCTGAATCTGCTTTTAATACTGAAACACAGATTTTTGGTCACTTTTGGAGTTCTTGGGGCCGATTTTTAAAGTACTGATTTTGTCGAAGAATTTGTTGCGTATACCAATTGATATGGACCCTTCTAGCTTGGGAGTCGAGGAGAAGGAGGAGGACGATGTTGTGAGCCAGGTATTACTTATTTTCTTTTATTTACTTGCAATTGAATGGTATTACTAATTTTTTTTTATTTACTTGCAATTGAATTGTTACCTAGTTTTATTGAATGAGCTTATGAGAGAATAAAAAATGGCATCCCAGATTGTACACATGTTTTTTGTATAACTTTTACAGAAATTTTATCATATGGACCCAGTTCAACTTGAAAGTGATGATAGTAGGGCTGTAGTCGAAAAACAAGTCTATTAAGTAGTCGAACATGTTACTGAGGAACATTTCTTTGATCTGTAGATGGAATGGGAATTGCAAGAGATTAATTATGATAAAAATCTTCGTTTTTATGATTCAATGAAAATAAAATAGCAAATAAGCAACTTATACGCTGGAAGTCAAAAGCGCATGAGCTTCCCAATCTATACATTTGCACAAATACATGTACCTTCTTCTAATTTCTCATTTCTATTGTGACAGAGATGTCTCGGGATCTTAGTGCTTCTTCTGTGGTCGTGGATGATGATTGAATAAGAAGAAATGAGTTAGGGCAGCAACAACACCTATTCCACCACTGGCGATGTTATCTTCTAATTATATCCATCTTGAAATCCGGGATTTTTCCTTCCTTGAATTACTGGTTCACTTTGTTTCAGCTCCTCACTATTTTATTTCTTTACAATTTAAAATATTATTAGCATTATAATTGATAACCAGTCTTAGAAAAAAAAAAGGGCCTTACAACACCAATTTGATTTCTTTATTTATTTAGCGTATGATGCCGACATTTTTCAAAATTTTCAATATTTGAGTTTCTCTAAAAAAAAAAAAAAAAAATCACCCACCCTACCTGACTTAGTCAAAGACAGGTCGATAAGATATTACCATTTTGCGGGTCGGAGGGTAAGGTGGCGGGTGAAATTTTGCTTATCTAGCGGGTAGGGTAGTGAAATAGCCCATACCCTACCCACTGTGCAGCCCTGATCCATAACTGTCCATCAGGATACACCGACATAGCTGGGCCTGAGACAGTCCATAAGTACCCGAATTGCAGCTATCAGGCCCTACTGACTAAAGTCTCCAACTCTCCATGGATAGACCCGACCCACCAAACAAGTTTAACCAAACCCCCAATTTACACAGTGACTTAGGGTTTTTCCTTCTGTTCAATCTCTCTTCAGTGCCAATATCTCTCTTCATCTTCCATGGCGAAATCCGAGTTATCGAATCAAAGAAGCATACGTAGACTCCCACCATCATCATCGACAGGAGCAGCACCTTGGCTTGTTTTCCCGCATGGAAAAAACAGTAAGTCTCAAACTTTCCATAACTTGTTTGATAATCCCCTGAACAAATCGTACAAGAAACTTTCCATACCGGAATTGAGTGGGAAAAGATTTTGGCAGAAAAATTGTCACCAAGGATGGTTAATTATTGTGTGTGATGAAGATGATGATCCAAATTTAAAAAAAGATAATCCAATTTTCAATGAAGGAGATTGTTTCCTATGGAACCCTAGTTCCTTAGAGATTATCATGCTGCCTAATTTACACGATTTTGATCCAAATTATAGATATCGTATCGAAGATTGTCTCTTGTCTTCACCTCCTCGTGGACCTGACATTCTTGTTTATTGTCGCCCTGGTGATACAGAATGGAGAAAACATGAGTTTGTTGTTGAGGCGAATCAATGTCCTCGCTCAATGTTTTATAACAACGGTAAATTGTCTGTAATGTGTTTGAATGGTCTTCACTTGGAGATAACTATGCAACATAATGGTTCTGTTATTGTGGATTCTGAAACTCGCAGAATTGGTTTTACTATTAGTGCCGCTAGCAATCTCCCACGTGAAGTGGTAGCAGGAGGTTTAGAATACAGGGGTCAAGTCTATTACGTGGAATGTTTTGGTGAAGTTTTTAGTATTCATAGAAATTACTTCCCTCGAAGTATTTACCAAAACTGTGTAACCAATGTATTAGTATGGAAGTTGGATTTCTCGTCAATGTGTTGCGAGGAAGTGATAAGCTTGGATAACTATGTCTTCTTTTTGAGTAATAAAACACAATTAGGATGCTTGGCCTCGGAATTGGGTTTATCAAAGGGTTGTGTGTATTTCACACAAGATAAAGAATTGAGCTTGTACAAGTATGACTTGGAAGATGATAGTATTTTACTTTCTTTGCCATGTCCTGATATACCAAGCCCATGGTTCTCGCCAAAATGGCTGATGATTTCTGCAACTCCAAGGTAACTTTGAAGTACAATCTATTTTTGTTTGATTTTCTGTTACGTTTATTATTGAGGGTGTATGGATCCTTAATTGATACTATTTGAATTTGTAATATTGTTGTCTTCTTTTGAATCATCCCTATGTGTGTCTGGGTAAACTGTGCATATGGGTTCCACTCATGTTAGTATCGAATAGGTTGTGACCTTCTGTATCCACCAAGTTACTCACCCATGAAGAGTGTTTTCTGTCTGGAATTGGTCTGTCATTAAGAATTAGTATCCAGCTGGTCTTCCAGATATCTTTGTGTGTTCCCACATCCTGCATAATCTTTGTTTCCTGTATGATGAAGACCTTTTCCGAATATCAAGTGAAATGTTAGTTTCTCTAATTCAATAGTGACTTGCACCTTTGATACTATCTGAAGTGTAATAATGTTCTTTTATTTTGTTTGTAGGTTCGATGACAGTACAGCAACAACTGACCATGTGCTAGGAAAGAGCGAATACATACCTAAAGTTATTAGGGCCACGGAAAACAGAACAGTAGATAAAGACTGTGAGGAAGAGGATGTTAAAGAAGCAAGACCGTGGATCATGCTCAACGATGATCATATGATATGGTTAATATCAAATTATCTGAATCCAGTGGATTACATACATTTACGTGGAGTCAGTAAAAAATATCAGTCGATACTAGATTTAAGAAGAAGATCCACATCTACCCGGACAGTGCAGACCACAGGTTTATCCCCATGGCTGGTTTTTCCTAAGTGTGATCCAGACGTCTACAGTTTCGTAAATCCAGTGCACAATGAGAACTATCTCATGAGCATCCCCGCGTTGTTAAAAGGTTTCAGAATTCGCTTTTCAAAAGGTGGGTGGTTGCTCTTGTCAAAAGGCTTGACTTTGTTCTTCTACAATACCTTCACGAGATCAACTGTCAAACTTCCAGACTTGCCAGATTCGTGTCATCATTATTGTTTCACAGGTATCTCATTCTCGTCCTTACCCACTTCTTCAGATTGCGTAGTTTTTGCCATCGGTGAAAGATTTCGTGATGAAGTTGAAATCTTTTTTATCAAACGGGGAGATGAATTCTGGACACATGATGTCTTTGCTAACAATTATTTACCTCCTAGAAGGAACAATGTGAATTTCGATATAAACTTTAACAATCCAGTTTTCTACTGTGGAGGTTTCTATTGCTTAGACCTTAACGGAACATTGGGGGTATTTAAATTAGAGCCTGGCATCACTTGGGAAATCCTAGCCATGGTAAGCCCGCCAAACTGCGAGTACATCTACAAGAGTTTTTTGGTGGAGTGTGATGGAAAGCTTATGTCCGTGTTACTAGGCCATCTAGGAAAATGGGTTCGTATTTTCAGATTGAACGACACAGAAATGGTTTGGGTTGAAGTCAAGCATTTGGGACGGCACATGTTGTGTATCAGCAACACATCTTGTATCTCAGCTATGGCTCCGACTAGTCAAATGGAGAACAAGATCTACTTTCCAAGGTTGCATAAAGAAGGGATTTTGTATTACGCTCTCGATACAGGTATGTATCACTCTTTCGGGAGTGAACATTCAGCTCAAGATTATCGCGATTCTAAGGAGAACTTGCACTGCACCTGGATTGAACCTAGTTGGTCAGAGTGCCCAGATTATTGTCTTGACTGGCTTAACAAGAACTGACAGCATCCAGATGCAATTCAAATTTTGCAATTATGTTTTTGCCATATATTAGGCCTTTTGGCATGTTTGCCATTTATAGTTGTACTGTATTTGAAAGTGTGCTTTATGAGAAACCGTATATAATGGTAATCAGAGTTCTAGACGAGATTAGCTTTGTATTTATGTCGATGTCCTAAAAATTTAGTCCGAATTATGATTTTGATTTGATACCCAATCTTGAGTATGGTAGCTCACTTTTAGATTTGTTATTATTTCATACCTATTCCCAAGTTAGTACAAACTATGAAGTACCAATACTGATACGGGAACTAATATGATTGCCAATTTTCCAAAAATGGGGATCCGTTAATTTTTCATTACTGATTCAAAGTGTAAATGGAAGTGTCTTCAAATTTGTCGCCTTTTGAATAAGAAAAATTGGCGTTGAAATTGTCGGATAATGTTATAATATAAAATTGTCAAAAAATCTTTTGTCATAAGTTTATGTATGATGAGTATATGCTAAATCTAGAAATACTTTTTCAGAAAATATCCATATACCCTTTTCCTGATTTTAAAATGAAGTTAAATGGAGTATCCGAAACGTATTTCTAAGTATAAAAACCATACATGTACATCACCAATTTTCAAGCATCCATACTTCCTAGAGGACAAATTTCCATGCCTTATCCCAAATTACGAGTATTATGTGTTCCTTGTCCTTCATATAGTATACCTTGAGTAAGCTCACTCATAGATTAAAATATACTAGTTGTCTAGCCCGTGCGTTCGCACGGGCCCGAGGCCCGAAGCCGATCAGTGGGCCGCAATTTATACTTTTGATTCTGCCCCTGGTCCATACTTGTTTTTGAATTGAGATGTCTTTCTCTTACATAGAGAAATGAATGGGGAGACAGGAGAAGAAGCAAAAGTCAATGTTGTCTTCACTTCGTTATCATTGATTCGTGTTTTCAATGCAGTAAATTCATAGAAGAGGCGGAATTTGATTGAAAAACAATCGAGATAGTTGATTGAAGTTTCATTTTATTACATTGTTTTCAGTTTTAATGGCGATGTTC
>JAJJMA010083834.1:0-14687 GCA_023529015.1 Papaver nudicaule
CTCTTCCTCTTCGATTCCAAGCATTGGTTCTCTTCGTCGTTTTCTCCCACAGGAAACTCGGCTAAAAAGTCTGCAATCACTTGTGATTTCTGTGTTGTACGAATTTCATATATGATGTCATATTGTCCTATTTGAGCATTCCATTTCGCTATCCTTCCCGCTGCCTGAGTCTTTTTGAGTACTGATTCGATTGGAGTCTTGGTTAATACAATGATCCTGCGGGCCTGGAAATACGTTCGAAGCTTTTGAGTTTCCACTACTAATGCGAGTATGAGTTGTTCTAATTTGGTGTAATTTTTCTCTGCTGGTAAGAGCGTCCTGCTAATGTAATATATTGGCTTTTCCCCCTCCTTTGTGGTTACGAGCATTGCGCTGATGGCATCAAAGTTGGCTGCAATATATAGTTTTAGGTCTTCATCCATGTCTGGTTGTTGTAGTGCGGGTAGTCATGCCAAGTAGCTCTTTATTCCCTGAAGTGCGACTTCTCGTTAGTCTGTCCAGTTATACTTTTCTCTTTTCTTTAAGATGTTAAAGAAATCCTTACATCGATCCTAGGATCGAGCAATAAATATGCTTAGGGCTGTTATTCTTCTACTAAGCGTTTGTACGTCTTTTACCGTTGCTGGGGATAGCATATCCCTGATTGCTTGCACTTTCGCCGGGTCCGTTTCGGTTCCTGTTTTCAATTCTCCTGAATTCTCGATTCCAATATAGATGATCACGTTAATGATATCCAAGAATTCAAATCAAAATATCAAATGAAAAATCAAGTGAATATTTGATCAAGTAGTATATCCATACGACGATCAATATTGATCAGAAATTATGTGTCTACTAACTAGAGCGACGAACCATATTTCTGACTATGACTCAAACCAACTTAGTAGTACATTGAAGATGAACGAATTCAAACTTCAAACTGAGAATATCAAACTCATCATTGAAGCACAAATCAAAATGGTAGAGTTTGAACTTCGAAAATATGCATTCTGCGATAACCATTTTTAGGTTTCGAAATCTACTTACTGTTTGGCAGAAACCAAATATCCAACAGAGTACGTATTAATCAATCCGACAGAGTCATACAAGGTAAGTCGAGACACAATACTGTGATGGATTAAATCTCATAATACTACCGAGACAACATCACAACTGCTATATCCAACTCGCAGGTTTTAGGAAAAACCTTATATTACTTAGAGACAGAGAAGAAAAGAAAGCTCTAAGTAATATGGAACGTCATAACTACAACAACAATATTGCAAGGGAGTAGAGTTATGTCTTAAGACACACTGATCACAAGTGATCAAGTCATAACGTAAAGCTCAAGCATTAAGTTATGTTTTTGTCTTTTGTAGCACAAGTGTAAAAGATAATGGAATCGCTTTATTTAGATTCACTAACCTCTTGAATGTGAAGCCGGTAGTCTTCGTTTGATCTTAAGTCTTCTTTAACTCTTCAAATAGTGATTCTGAATCCTACCAAAATCTTCCGCAACCTGAAGCTAACTCAATGATGACCTTACCTAATGTGTGTTGTTTAGCGGTCGAGTTTTGATCACTAAAGTTGACAACTAAGCTTGACATACCAACACTTAGTGAGGTTGACCAAGCCATAACAGATTGTAACAAAATCGTCATGCTATGTCCCCAAATTCATGACGACTCTCACAGGGAAACCCAAAAATTACCAGGGATCGGCAAGGTTTTAAGATGATCATTACGAAATTTATTAGACAAAGAATCGTCATGGTAACCACTACAACCGTGACGATTTAACCAACAACCTTGTTGGTTATTGGTTAAGTCGTCATACTTAAGGGTTCAAATCCATGACGAGGTTAGGCAAAATTCAGACCGAAAGGGATGTTTCTAACACCTAAAATCGTCATGATTGTTATGCCTAACTTGAAGAGTTTCTGAAAATCGTCAATGTGCCGTTTCTTCCAAACCCTAAAAATCGTCACGTATTCGGCTAACCCTGACGACCCATATATTTAAAGCTTCCTAATTGTGGTTGGATTACAACCCAACACTAATTTTTTACTTTAAAAGCTAAAAAATACCGACTCTATCTATAGTCTCCTCCATTTTCAGCGGAAACCCTGATTTTACAACTCTTTATCTTGTATTTCAATCAATCCTTCATACTCTATCGATCAATATGGCGGTATGCAATCGACAAATTGGTACAAGTAGTGGTGTTTATGCGAATGATGGAGGTCAACCGAGTGGATTTGGTGAAAAAGCTCCAAAGAGGAACAATGAATGAAGATGAGCATGAAGAAAAGCCAAAGGTCATGGATCCATCTTGGATGGTATCCGACGGGAATGAATTATATGGATGGGAATTTGCTGTTGAGGGAATGTCGATTTTTCTGGACAATTTTTAAATTGTAGGCGCGGAAGGGAAACCACATGGGCAATTGCTCTACCTCGAGATGAAATACTTGCTGAACGCATGATTGATACACATTTGATGAACAACCTTGGATGAACCGTTGGAGGTTTCCCCTTCTTGGAAAGAAATCTTCGATGACCTAACTTGGGCGGTCTTAGCTGGGTGTGAAAACGAGGGTTTCAACAGGGCAATTGAGGGGTATGTGAAAAAGCGGGGATACCGAGATACACCACCAACTTTTAATTTTCTTGAACCTAGTTGATTATGGTTATTTGAACGATCTCACAAATTAATATTCAAACAACAACCTGAGTATAGTTCAGAGAACCGAACCCTAACAAGAACGTAGTTCTTGTAGATCTCAATAGAGATGGATTCACTCAAAGGTTATTAATCAACAAACTTGCAATTACTTCAATTATATAGATCAGAGACAATATAATGCGGAAGGGAAAACTAATGCAAGACACCAGAATTTTGTTAACGAGGAAACTGCAAACCTATCAGAAAAACCCCGGGACCTCGTCCAGATGTGAACACCCTTAGTATGAACGGTATGCAGACGCTAGCCTACTCTCAGACTTCGGACTGGACTGTATCGAGACTGAATTCACCCTACAAGCAATTCAACTACCAATGTGCTCCTACGTCTCTTGGCTCCCGCAGTAGCCTACGTACTTGATTCCCCTAGCTGATAGTGATTTCCAAGTAATCAAACAAGAATACGATAGTGATTTCCTTGAGACTCAAAGTCAAGGTTAATGGAAATCGATATGTTGATTAGGGCTTATTGATCTAGCCTAAACAACTTTACCTGCAAACGCGTGATGAACTTAGTATGAAACCTAGTTCGTGAATTTGCGTTGGGAACTTCTAGGGATTACGATTCAAGATCTACCTTACGAAGTTTCTATCACATCTTGGTCGTGATAAGATTGAAAATATTCAATCGACCCAAGATACAAGATGAAATTTTACTTCCGACCTATGCTTCACGATCCTCAAGTGAAGTCTTTCAATAGTCGTAGTCCAAAAGGACTTCGAGATAACGACCAGCCTTTATGCAAGGATACACAGATGTGTAGAGGATTGAGATTGTATCTTGCAGAAGGTCATCTATTTATAGTGATCACCAAGGGAGGAATTTGCTTAATGTTTAAGCAACTTTGAGTAGGGCTCAAGCAAGTTCCGGAACTAGGAAAGTCCATAGATTGATTACCCATTCTCAATCTTCATGTAACTTTGGACAAGGCCAAAAGTTAGAGAAGACTCAACCTTGATTGAAGGTTTGCGACTTCTGGTCCAAAACATGTTTGAACATCGCTTGGATTAAGTTGTTGAATTCCATGGGTCAAGTAATGACAAGTTAGAGAACTAATCATGCCTAGACCGAAAACTTCAAGATATGGAAGTTGGAAGTTTTCGCATGGCTTATATGTACGCGTTCATGAACGCGTTCATAGAGCTGTCAATAGAGTTCAGAAGAATTCAGGAGAATTCTTGAACTTGTATGTACGCGTTCATACAGACTTTGCTCGTTCTCTGAAATGCCAAAAGCAACACATGTACGCGTTCATGAACGCGTTCACTGTTGGGGTCTTTTCAAGAGACAATTCAACATACTCTACCTATACATATTATCACAAGTGTGACAACTGCAAAGGCGAAAATCCTAGAATACCTTCGGATCATATAAACAACATCATAGACTATTGGTATGATAGAAATGGTAAATACGATACGGAAAGGAAAAACCTTTCTAACCTTCAGCGAGGACGTTATGATTTAACAAATAGTAAGCTTCGGTCTTCGTCTTCATCAGTCTTCGTCTCGATTACCTAAAACTATCCTAGTCCGAGGTTGTAGAGTAAACTTATCAAGGATTGCGTTTTTGTCTCATAAACTTGACAACTGACTTGAGATAGAAACATCAGTGTGTTCAACCGAGCAATGCTCTAACAGTATGCTATCCTCAATAAGGGTAGAATATTTGTTGCGGGCTCCGACAAATATGGATATGAAGAAGTTCCTCTTCCTAATGATCCTGCACACCGTCTTAGAGTCATATATGCGCATTGGATGAAGATGGTTGACAAAATGCCCATCATGGGTTATATGTCTCGCCCACTCCCACCTCTACCGGGATTTGAAGATCGTGTCCAAAGGAGGATTCAAAGATTAGGCAACCTACAAGCTAAGGCAAAGACACATTTATGACCCTTTATTGTGAGTTTATTCCATTTTGTTTTTGTTTAAACCAAGCTAAGAAAGTGGTGTGTTTCATATTTCCAATTAGTATCGGCATGTATTTCATTTAAAGACTACTACTATGGTTTTATTGTAGTGGTAATGGTTTATTTTGAAGCTTAATTTGTTCAATTATATTCTACATGGTAGCTTATTTTGAAGCTTAATAACACGCTCAGATCTAGTTACACGCCCAACTCTCCCAATCATTTTGTTGGAGCGTATCGCCCTTACACGGGTTGAACAAAAACAACGAAGCAACGGGACGTGATCACCAACTCTTCTTCGTCGAAGATTGCGAACAGTATTCTTCGAAAACAGTGGAATGAAGAAAAAGTTATGATCACCACCATCTTCCTCGGTTGGTAGTGAGATTGGGCGAAGATCAACATAGTCAGGGTCTGAAACTAATGGAACTACTGAAGCCTGAGGAGGCCTCGTCTCTCCGAGGCTGTTGTACATAACAAAGACCATGCAACATTATCATCAAGGTCATGATCAATAACGTGACGACTTAGTACAAAAATAAAAATCGGCTTAGTTTTCATATCCAAACTGTGACGAGTCAAAGTTAAACCCTTATGCTTTTTCCAAGTGTAAAATCGTCACAAACCTATATATAACCTTTACGACCCGATAAATCAAACATATATGCAGGGAATACTGTAACTAAGTCGTCAGGATAAGTTCATTGACCATGACGAGTTGCCCAGTTTCGTACCAAGAACATGAAAAATCGTCATGGTTACGAGACACATTCTCGACGATTTTTTCTCTGTAACTTTAAAAATTACGTTTTCATACAAATCATAGTGAACTAACCTCCTCATTGAAGACACATCAATGGATGATTGCTGGGGTTGTTGTTGTTGTAGTTCTTCAAGCTCGGGTTGTTCCACAACACTTGATCTTGATGCAAGTTCCTCTTCTCACATACACCAATAGAGCATTTTTCGATTGTGACCAACCATCTTTGTAATGTAAGTTAATCAACAAACCAAGCTTCAAAATCCGAATTTTAAATTTTTTTCAATAAAAAATTTTAGAGAGTAAGAAATGAAATAGAGAGAAGAAGAGTGTTTGTTGTCTATAATATACTCCCTCCGTCTCATATTACTTGAGCTATGAAATTTAAATTCTTATCCCACATTACTTGAGCTACCTCAAATATATATGTCATATCTAAAATTACCCTTTTGATTGATTATTGCCACCAATTATTGGTATAAGAAATATGTATAATTTCATAATCATGTTTATATTCGTTACGTAGATGTTTTAAAATGCTTTCCAACGATACAATTAAAGGTTAAAATATACGTGTCATAATTTAAGAGATATGTAATTTCTAAATTTTACTATCTTGTTATTTATAGGGGCATATTATAAAAAAATAGTAAAAAATATCTCCTCCTCCTTTTCCTTAAAAATTGTGCAAAGTTAAGATAGCTCAAGTAATGTGGGACGAAGGGAGTAAAACACATCGAAGACAAGTTTGCCTAGATAAACGGGCCGTTGCGATCTCCCAAGTGTTAGATCAAAGGGTTGTGGTTATTTTGGGTCCCCCATCTCTCATTAAATCTCTTAAAGGTTATTGGCCCACATTAAAAACCATTTATGCTTATTAGTTAATGTGTCATTATTTTTTTTATAATCAACAATTTATTAATTAATCATTATAAATATCTCATTAATAAATCTAATAAATATTATTTTTAGATAATTTTCATAGATTTTTTTTTTTATAGATTTTTTTTTTTTTTTTGTAATAACTTTTATTAATCATCATCAACTGAAAGAAGTTTACAAGAATTGGAAGGGAGCCTGGCAACAAGCTGAGCTCCAATCCCTTTTTGAAGTACAACTCCGATCCTATGGAAAAGAAAATCCCCAACTACAACGTTTCCATCATGGCTAGCCATATAGTTGCGCAATCTCTTCAGGAACTCCACCGTGTCACTACCCAACTCCCCCAAGGTAGAGAACGCAAGCACACCAAGACCAAAGCCTTGAGCAGTACATTTCTCTAGATATTTGTCTTTATAGATTTGAAAGTTTTTTTTTTTTGAATTAAAGGTTGGATCGACGCCCACTACCTACAACTACAAAATGCAAATTTGGATAGAGATAAAGCACCAAACTTGATCGACAGTTTTTGTGGCCTCGAGAAGGTGGCAGAGGATTTACTCCAGTATAGCATCTCAACGTTGATGAACATCAACAATGTTTGCTCTAATGGCAACTTCAAACATATACAAGATTGTGCACAGATGATTTCAACGGGTTATGCATTTGAGGTATTATACAAAGTCATTTTGCATAGAAAAATCGCTTTCGAGATATGTGTGGTGAATGCTTACCAAGGAAGCAAAATAATATTTCTGGTTTCCGGTGTAAACATGCCAGACTAGCTATCAAAAATATATTGGATATGCAGAAAGTAAGCACACAACTATTTACAATACAAATATGATCGACAAAAATAATGAGAGTGAAATGGAGAAATAGAAACAACCGATCGATGACAATTGAGAGCAAGAGAAAACATATGGTGATTATGTTGGAACCATTTGGAGGAGCCAATACATTGGGACAACAGACGACTATCCATAACAAATTAAGAAAACCAATATTTTTTTATTTCTTTAAAACAGACGCAACAAAAGGCACAAAGAATAAGGAGCAGATGATAAACAGGGGTGATATTTTTTTTGACAAACAAGTGTGCAGTGTGTAACGACGACACTCAACCTGAAGGTGGGAATACAAATAAATAATACAAAGGCATGTAATTGGATTATAATTTTAGTGGACAATAATCATCTCAGATTTAATGCATCTACGAATGCGACATGTAATTGGAGGGTGAAATTAATAAGGTTTGTTAGAGATTGTTTTTCATGTTGGTAGGTGTGTCATGTGGTATCAAAAGTATTGAAACATTACTAGTTGTGTTCTGTGTTCCAATATTTTTGAGAGATTAAATCTTATAAGCATTTCTGTTATGATTATGCTGTCGTAAATGTTTTAAAAAAAAAACTCAAATACTTATCATATTAGTGAAAGCATTACCAAACGTTAGGGTAAGTCAATCAAGTGCATACTCCAAGATTAACACTAAACCAATCTGATCTCAAATAGTTCGATAAACATGTGAACACAAGATAGAAAAATATTTACAAGAAATGAGGGAAGGAAACATTTACTGGACATCTAAATCGACATATAAATAACAGAGGGTATGGGAAGATGACAAAGAAAAGGATAAATCTATGAAAGAGGAGGCATTGACCGAAATGGGATGAATAATAGCATTTTAAGCACTATGCCCGCGATAAAATTGTATTATTCAAAGAAATCGTGATGAAACCTAAAAACGAGATTTATAATCCTAGAGTATTAATCCCTTACCTTGGCTTCAATATTGAACTGAAATGGAAATTGTAACAAGATATAACACTGATATTAAATAAAAACCAAACCTTTCAGATTAAATTAGTCTATTTGTTTAACATTTTTGACACGTGAAATTTTTTAGAGAACCCAAGTAAGAGCTCTCTCTCTTCTACGAATCCACCATTAAGATGGTGTATATCTAGGACCCATAATACATGAATACTAGCATAAATATAAAGTTTTCCTTTGACTTTGTATTATCATATATTCATCATGACTAAAACACCCTTTATTAATTTATTTTCACCGAAAAAAGAAAAGAAAAAATACTTAGTTGTTACCTGATCTACCGGTTTACCTTTTCCTTCGGTCTTTCAGTATTTTTACCTATTTTTCGGCAGCTCTTCTCTCTTACTTCTAATCTCTCTCCTTATATTAAGCTTGCGTCTAGAAAAGAAAAAAAGGTACAACCATATAACAAAATCACTCTTCATTATCTTATTTCAGCGTTTCTGTTCGGGTCACTACTCAATTTTGCAGGCTCTGATTTGGATGTGTTTTTTATCCTTTTACTTTTGTTCATCATGTTGATTTATTGTCTGATTGTACGATTTACAGATCTATCATTTAGTCTATCCAACTAATGAGTCTTACATTTTAACTTAACAGGTCTGGATCTCGAGAAGATATATTAATGTAGATGACATCCAAATGTAGATGTAGACGATCCTTTAATCAAAGCACAACACACGACCATGTTAAGATCGTCGATATTTTAGTTATGGATTTTGTGTGATATTTTGGTCTCAATCTTGCTTTCCATTCTTTTTTACTAGAATCTGGTTTGGACACTAATAGTTTTCTAGATTTGTAAGGGTGATTGCGGCAAAAGACTATATAAGACACGAAGATCATTGCAGCTAAAATACAAGAGGAGACCGGTATCTAGGTCATCTCGTCTTGGATTATATGTATAACCTTTTTACAAGAATTGGATGGGAGTCTCGCAACAAGCTGCGTCCCAATTTTTTTTTTTTTTTTTTTTTGGTTCTCATGGGAAAGAGTTTTGGGCACTCAGGAGTGTTTGGACAATTGGACTTTTTAATTGTCTATAAGAATGGATGATTCTACATGTAGTGGTTCAGCTGATAAACGGGTGACCAGTGCTGGCAAGCTTCGTTATTTAGTTCTTTTTGCTATATAGTACATGTCTTGATTAAGAGTTTGGCGGTACATACTTGAAGAAGTTGGTTTATTCTTAATTAAAGATTTTTTATGAATGTAATTCACTTCTAATATAGTAGAAAGATTTTTTCTCACTTTTTTACTATGGATAAAAATCTTTTTTCACTTGCGTTGTTTCATGTGAAAAATAAAATTTTCGCTCATGTTTAGGTTGATAACTCTTAGTTTCACGCTGGAGCTGCTGATAATTGCAATTTTGACACATACATCTGGTGTTTGGGTAGATTCTAAATCATATTCTAAATTGATTACGATCAATGAGCCGATGATATTTGCAGTTTTTACAAATCGCAAATGATTCTAATAAGTGAAAATAGTGATTAATATAAAATAGTAAAAACTTGAATTTTCAGTGAGTTGGTGATAATTGTGATTTCATAAATCGGATTCCACCTACTGAAAATTGTGATTATCACTAAATTGTGAAAAATGAAATTTTCAATATGAGTTAGTGATAATTACAATTCTCACAAAACGAAATTGAAATCACCGTCAAACGAGTAATTGTAGGAAGGTTTTCCGGGATTATTGTTTAATAACAGTTGTTTTTTAATAAAAGAAAAAAAATAATCTTTTTATTAGTTGAAAGGTTATTATTGTAATCGTGAATTTTTCTAGAGAACCCAAGCCTTTGGCTTAGGTTCTCTACAAGCCCTTAATTAAGTTAGCTTATATATGTAACCCAAAAATAAAGATTAATAGTTTTCGACCGTAGATTTTCATCTGATTTGAATTTTACAATTTTGTGATGTCTATTCTACCCTTTGCTTTCGTATTTTACTAAAATATTAATTAATAATTTTATTTTTACCATTATTTTCGGTCAATAATAGCAACTAAATTTACGGTCAAAGTGTAACAACAATTGATGGCTAACATATACCCATTTTTCCGCAAATCCATTTTCCTGTTCATTTTTCTCTTTTCCTCAGTCTCGCCTCTACAAAATTAAACAAAATCTAGGGTTTTCATTTTCAAGGAGATGATGATGGGTCAAGCTACTGTTTGGAATTTTCTTCCTAAAAGATACGGCCCTGGATCTCGTACATGCCGTGTTTGTTGTAATATTAATCCACATACTATCATCAGAGAGTATGGACTGATTTGTTGCACGTTTCGACGGTAAGGAGATTGGTTCATCAAGTACCGCTATTGAGGGATGGTTTTATCAAGTTCTAGTTAGATCTGTTTGATTCGGACTTTGATTTTCTAAGTTGCTTTTGGTTAACATCATTAGTATTCCATGGTTTGAATCAACTGCATGTTTTGCTTTTGCTTTTGGGTTTAGATTCTTGATGAGTGGGATTTTTGAGTTTTGAAATGTTATACACTTGCTGAGGATTCTTGAAAAGTGGGATTCTTGCCGTTTTTTTTTTTTTTTTTTTTTGAAGATGTTCATTGCAATGGATTGTTGCTCTTTGATATTTTTTCCCTCTAGTCACATGATTTCGGTTCTATTATTCATAATATTTGTTTGGTTTTGTTTCTCAATGGTTTGGCGTGAAAGTGACTAGTGATAATTTTCTGTTATCACCAATTGTGTCCGAGGCAACAATAAACTGTAAAAAATGCAGTTATTGCCATTTCTGACTATCACCTTACGTCTGAATTTTTTGATTATCACTAGTTTGTGAAAAGTTGAGCTCAATGCTCGTACTAATCTTGCCTCATTGCGATTTCAGTCCATATACCATATTTGTGAGTTAATAATTGATTGATATATTAACATTAAAATTTGTATCAGGAAGTTATCATTTAGAAGTATGTGTACCTCTTTTTTATTTTTCTGCTAATAATTGTAATGATTATCACATCGATTATGTGTATATTGTCCTAGCTCAAATGGCAGAGCACATGGTTTTAGCCACGTAGATGTGGGTTCAATTCCCACGGACAATTTTTGTTCGTACTTCAGGCGAGAAATTGTCTTTTCACCTGTGTTTTAGGAGATAATTTTTTTTCCCACATATTTCAAGTGAAATTTTCATTTTTCCAATACCATTATACGGTTAAATTGAAGAACAAAGACTAAAAACAATATTTTCACCAACTTTTTATGTGAATAATCAAACTTTCACTTTATTCTTATGTGAAAAAAATCTTGTTTTCACCGTGGTGTTTAGTGAGACCAAGTAGATGAGAAATTTAGACAATTGGTTGAAAGAAATTAGCTAGGAGGAAGTCAAAATACAGATAAAGATGTTACAGCGAGTTAATAGGGTGTGAAAAACGAATTTGACCACAATTAATTTTAGGATTAAGAGTCAACTGAGTTATTTTAGGAATTTTTTAAGGGATAAGATTTTATAGTTTGAATTAGGAAATTAAAATATCACGTTTTTGTAAAAGATTTAATTTAATCTCTTTTTTAATAAAAGATTATTTTTGTAATCAAGGCATAAAATAACTAATTATGGGTTCCATATATTTGGTATCTTAATGGTGGGTTTGTGATATACACCAAAAATAATTTGGGCTGCAAAAAAAAAATTCCCCATTGTAATCATATTCACTTTTAACTAATTATGGGTTCCCCATATATAAGATCAAAATGGTGGGTTTTTTATATAGAAAAAAAATTATTTGGGCTAGAGAAATTTTTTTCCTTTTTGACACTGTTATCTACGACAAGCCGTTTGTCGAAGCGTCGAGTCAGCCCGTCGAAAACGTGATTTCTGCCTGCGTTGTGTGATATAAACAAGAACGATAATAACGTGGGAACCAAAATAACAATACTTGGTCATCAAGTGGTTTTTGTGGACTTCAATCTATCAATACCTTCCTTCAATGAATTTGAAGACTGAAATTTCAGAGTAGAGAATTAAGTGAATGCAGTGACAATATTCTAACTCACCAAATGTGCTTATTCCAAAACGAGTGTTTATAATTTGGATCCGAGCATGGTTTACACGACAACAAGTCTTCTCAAATTTGGGATATGAAGGAAAAAAACATAGTTCAAAAAAATAAACGTACAATATTTAATAGTCCCGTGTCGTCTGCGGCACGGGTAAATCCTTTGTTAATGATATAAAGAAGAGGGTTTTTGTTTGGGTGTTTTTTTATTAGTTTTGTGGTAAAATTAGTAGTAAAATTAGTGTAGGGACTTTTTAGTATCTTCACAAAATTTAATCACCCCTTATAAACTGGGTTGGAATTGGGTTCGTAGATTTCGTCCCCCTAGTGAAGGGCCTCGCCCCCAAAATAATCAGGTTTAGTTGTATATGTTGCAATATTTTTTTTATTTTTTTCCTGATGGATTTTGATACGATCATTGGATTGAAGGCATAGCTTTGCATCTAACACACCTGTGGCTAATCCGACTCTAGAAACAGTTTTTCTGATTTAGTCCATAAAAGGGAACGTTTGGGTATCTTTTTCTTTCTAGAAAGGGTCAGCTGACTCAGCTCCGGGCATGGACCTCAAGTATGGCGGCATGAGTTTGAAATTTGAACTTGCTTACAGTACATACTATTCATTAGAATTGTACAACAGACGTGCATTTAGTCTGATATGGTCGCAAAATGCTTGCTAGCTCTTTGTCATCGAGAAAGATTTTTATTTTAAACAGGATATAATTCAATAATTGACCTCGACAATTTGATATCTAACCGTTTGTAGCCTATTGGCGTGTAAATTGTTGGAATGTTGTGCGGTAGCCAATCTAAGATGTATTTCCACACGTGGTCCTACATCTGGGCTACACCCATAGCATGTGCAACATAGCACCTACACTCCTCATTTAATGCACGGCGTACCATCGAATCCGTAACGCATTCCGGTTAAGTTTTAACGTCCGTGAACCTAACCCTACCATGCAAATGACCCAGCTCTTCTCTCGTTGAAAAGAGCTGGGTCTTGTTCACCTAGGTTATACATAAAGCAAAACCTTGAAATGGATCCAAGGACCCACTTGGAGGTCCACAGTTTTCAGTTTAGTTGTTTTTTTTTGTTGCTAGCTTCTGGCCTTTGCAGCTCTGAAAAATGACCTAATAATTCCAACGATTACCCCACTTACTATATCCCTCTCTGGCCCCTGCCTTTATATACTAAAATCCTCACTGATTTACTGCTAATAAGGATTTGTTGTGAGAAACAAAAACCAGACTTCCCAATCGCCATCAACAATGGCGTTCTCTTCTACACTCTCTCCATCGTGTAGCTGCTTCTCTAATAATGGCGCAGACACCATCATTAGCAACAAGACCTTGTTGTTTTCACAACGTTACAGCTCATCAAAACTCTCATTTTTGAATCGTTCTTCGGTTTCAAGGTATGTGGGTTTAGGGTTTAATGTTTCCGTTTTTTTTTTTTAATCATCTACGCTTTTTTTAGACGGATTTTATTTGATAGGTTGTCGTTTTCTATGCGAAATTGATTGGAGAAAAATATAGGGTTTATCTAATCGAATGTCTTCTATCAAGAAGATTGATAGAATTGAGATCTCTATTAAGGCTCTTGTGTTGTAGCATGAATCTGTCTTTTCAGTGCTAAATCAGTAGTCATCCTTAAAGTTGTGAATATGTGTGGTACTGAAATGACTAGTACTAGTTTGATCTTTTTGAAATCGAACCTTCAACTGTGAATGCTGAGGCTAATTCCCGAAATACAACTCGAGGAATAGACACTGACAAACCAATTACAAAATACACCAACTCTCCTGTATGTTGCCGAAAAATGCAGTGGTAATATAAAACAATTTGGTTCAGTTAACAGAGTCTTTCAGTATGAAACTTTATGGAAATGACAAGGCAGCACAAATGCCTAAATTGTAACTATCCATCAAGTCATCCAATATAACCCGAATTTATGATATTCTAATGCTCACTGAATACTCAAGAATAGTATTATTTCTTATTTCAGATTGGGCTGTGTTTCCAGTGGAGTGAGAACAGGATCATTACGTGGTCGTGTCTTTGCTTCTGTAGCAGGTACGGTTTCCCCCTAGTTGTGTTTCATCATGTTGTACAAGTTTTTAGATCGATTTCGTGTGACTCCCTTTGTTGAGGTATTGATACTAGTAACCTTCATGTCGTAGATATTTCGGTGGAAAAATCTGTAGAAGCAGTTAGTCTTCCGAAAGGTGACATGTGGTCTATTCATAAATTCGGCGGGACATGCGTGGGTACCTCCGAAAGAATTCGGAAAGTTGCAGAGATCATTGTGAATGATAGTTCAGAAGGAAAGGTTGTAGTCGTTTCTGCAATGTCAAAGGTGACCGACATGATGTACAATCTCATAAACAAGGCACAATCTAGAGATGATTCCTATATAGCTGCTTTGGATGATGTCCTAGAAAAGCATAAATTAACAGCACATGAGCTACTTGAAGGGAACGATCTCATCAGATTCATATCCCGGTTGCATGATGACATTGGCAACCTTAAAGCAATGCTTCG
>JAJJMA010083868.1:0-12407 GCA_023529015.1 Papaver nudicaule
CAACCCGAAATGGCATCAACTGTTTATAGAACAACTGCGCCAGGGCAGGTTGGAGGTCAACAGATGATGCACTCAGCTACGGATCAGCATCAACAGCAGCATTTTGTTAGTTACCATCCAATGCATCACCCATCTCAATCTATACAAGCTCCTAATGCTGGTAATTATGCTTATGAGTACTCAGATCCTAACCATGCTCAAATGTATTATGCTCCGCCTTTGACTTCTCATTACCAAACGATGAGTATGGCTCAAGCAGTAGCAGCAGTTTCTGATGCTGCTTCACAGAAACCCACAGATCAAAATACAAATAAGCAGTAGTAGCATATTATCAGAAACAAAAGAATCAATTTTGAGATGGAATTAGTTCGCGAGTGAAGAGGTTATCGTATCTTATCTGTTACTGTTTTTTTCTTTTCTTTTTCGTGCAAGTGTGTTAAAATTATGGGTATTGGTTTGTGTTAGTCTGTCTTCTTTGATAGAGAAAAAAAAATAAGGAACTTAGGTTCCTCTATTTGTATCATCTTTTTCTTTTTTTATGTCACTGTTGCTGAACTTGGTAAAGGAAATGAAGCTAAGAGATCATCTATATAATATAGTATATTGTTCTAGTAAATTAGTTCGTGTCGTTATGTCTGTCCAATGTAATCAGTCATGCTCAATATATATACATCAAGCTTTGAAACTTATATAGTATTCCCTTTGTTCAAGTATTCTTACTGCTTTTTTTTTACAGAGATTGAATGAACCTGGCCTTCTATAATTATATTTGTAGCTAACAATGAATGCAGGCATGTAATAGTATATTACTAGTAGGAATTCATAGCCTGGAGCTGACCATGGTTCTCAATATACGTGGTCTATCGTATTTAAGCCAGTTGGCGGTTCCACGAGCAATGTTCGAACCTGGAAGCCTTGGATGTCAGGTTCGTCTTTAACAGATGACTGGGAAGTTAGCTATTTCAGTGGTGAATGAAATAGAAGATTATAGGTAAAATTCAGCAGTAAGGGTTTCAGTTTCAGAGACATTCGGCAGAAAAATCCTGGCGACTGATAAGAAGACTGGCATTGACTACTTCAGTATCTTCGCATGTGGTTATCAGGTGGGTTAGCCAAGCCAGGCTTCATTAAACCTGTTAAACAACTTACACATCTGAAGAAAGTCTCTTTTATCATTAAGAATAGAATCAATTCTCCCTCTGTAATAAATAGTAGAAGAATGAAGGTTTTGGCTCTCAGGAGTAATCGAATGGGTGCGGGTGCATTCATGAAAAAAGACCTCGAGATGAGAAAAAGCTATATACAGATAGATTCTCATGATGATGCATCTTTGACACGGTTTCTTCGTGTCAGCAGCATCATGCTCTCATGTTCTTCTCTAGTATTCGGCCCCTCCTTCCTGCGTGCAAATTTAAAGCTCTGTCACTGAGACAGTAGTACTGCACTACAGTCATACTAACCAGGCAGACTGAACAAGAGAAAAGAAATGAATATTTTTTAAGACTGTTTTCAACTTTTAAATGGTGCCTGGCATTACAGTCTATTGCAAAATCACATATAGGCCAAGTCTTATGAGGGTTCTAGATTGGGTTCTAATCCATTTCCACGTCAGCTAGACCTCCCACCAAATCTTATGGTGAATTCCATATTGGAATACCATGCACCTAATGAAACAGCGACGCATCGTTGATTCAAACAACACAAACAATCAGAACCGTTGGATAAGATAAAATATGTTAGATGCTTGGAATACTCTTGGTTGGGTGTTTCAAACAACACAAAGTTAACTTTTTGGGTGCTTTTCCAAACAACATTCAAAACTCAATTCTAGTTAGAATTCAACTTTTCTAGTTAGAATTCGACTTTTCTCCGAAGAGAGAAGTAGAAGAGAGGCTTTTGGGCAAAGCTTTTGGCGAATCTGGAAGCCGAAACTGGAACCATAAGAATAAGCTTTAGGAGCTCAGCATCTTGATTCCTAGCTGCACATGGCTAAGAGTTCTTATTTTGAAGCCTTTTGTACTAGAAGGGGCAACAACTAACCAAAAGCTCATAACTGCTGTACGGAAAAATGCTTCTTGGCCCCAAAATTTTGCCCAAAAGCTCATAACAACTGGAGGACTGGACCAAGAGCAGCTCATGCGTTAGAATAAAGGAACTGATTGATTGATTCTTTAGCTTCTGGTGATGATCAGATTTAAAATTCCCCACAACGTTCGCCTCAACTTTAGGCCAGAAAAGTATGGACCTGCATGTACAGAAATCAAACTGTCGCTGAAATCCAATTAACAAGTAGTATTTTCTAGTACGTACGCATAAATACTTAGCTGGATCTTCATGGATTGTTGTTCATATTTCACAGTAATCCATGTACGTAACTTGAGTTTTTGCAATTTACGTACACCTTTAATTTTTGCATATTTGTTTTTTTTAAATAATTTTGGGATTGGAAATTTGGCATTGAAGCAAACAACATGTGAAACTACTGAAGTATACCACGTGCATGCACCCCCAAAAAATGGCCTCCTAGATCCATGGCTCACAGAGGATTGAAAATCTGATGGAATCATGAGATGAGACTCTGAAATATTCCGCAGTGTCTTTTATAGTTTGTTATACCTGGACACTCTAATCATTCTTGAACGGAAAACCTATCTAAATAAAGGTTGGGCTACTAATTAAGGATAAGAACCGCCAAAGAACGCATCACATTGCCCTCAACGAGCAAACAACTATCAGAGTGACGTGTGTTTTATCATTAAGGATCCGAAGTAGTAGTGTCTAAATACATAACACAATCTTTCTGTATCACCGCAATTAATTAGAGGTCATTGCAAATATTGGGTGAATGCGCGGCGCGCGAGCATAAGTAAATTAGTAGGGGGAGGTCCGTTGGATCAACGAATTCAATAGTGGTGGTGGTTTTGCAGAGAAATTCATTTTTCGAGTGAAAACCTCAAAACCACCTTCCACGGAGAATTCGTTTATCAATCTACACCGGTGACCTCTGATATGGGCCGTCCTTTTACATGTGCAAAGTTAGCTAGCACCGGGCCACCAGCACAATCAGCAAGCAGGCACTGCTCCTATGGCAAAGGAAGCGGTGGGGGTGGGAGAACTGGATGGAAAGGAGGTGGCACAAATAATGATGTTTGATGTAAGAAAAAAGGTATAACATACGGACCCATCCTGCTCGGCTGCTCCCAATAAACTAGAAAACTTCACAACCCAACCGGTCCCCAAGTAGGCAAGTACCTAACTAATTTTGAAAGCAACCAAAAGATGACTAAAAACAAGAAAATGATACATCAACAAATGTATAAGATTATAAATGTACATGCGACATACAGATACAATTATGAGACGCAGGTCGAAAAACCGATATATCACTTAAATAGACTTGGAGAATCAGTTGGGAATGTGGATGATTGTCTGTCCGTTGGCTTTGCTCCGTCTTGGACTGCAATACTTTGGTCTAGCACAGTTATAATAGAACGGGGGTCCCTAAAACAGCCAATGTTTGGAGAGCACAACAACTATAGATAGCAATTCCTGAGAACAAATGTCAAATATGTCATTTCTAGTTGGTTTCTTTTTGAGCAACTGCCGCCAAAATGTGTATTCACTTGACCAGATTTCCACTAAATCTTGCAATTTTGGGCTGCAATGTGGATTATGTTGGGTCTTAGACGAAATCAACCATCGCAAGATGCAGAAGACCAGCAAGTCCCTTGTAATGAAGTACATATTACCAACTATAATCAATGTGCAAATCAGTTACCTTTAGAGTTAAGTAGTCGGATAGTCGAGTGAAAACCATACTGATAGTGTTCAAATGTTAGAACGCTTTTGATACCAGTAACAATAAACCTGATTGGACTCCTATAGCCTCATCATATATACATGAAGACCAGAAATTGCAAATATTGTGAAGTGCTAGAAGTAATAACTCAGAGAAACAATTATGGAGAGAGTATACGTAATGGAGAGTGAATGCACTTCAAGGTCTCAGGTGCCGACCTACAAAAATGCCCATGATTTTGTATTTCGTGCCTGGTAATGACGAAATTACACAACAAGGAATTGATGTCATGTGTGATTATTCACAAGAAATTGGAAAACTATACATGAAAAGGCGGAGGATAGATATATGATCTTTGGTAAGAAAATACGAAAGAAAACAAATCATGGTGAAAGTAGTGTGAAAACAGTGTTATTGTATAGCCTAGTATTGAGCCGTCACAGCAACCTTGCAAACAGGGCAAGCATTTTTCTGCAGAAGCCATTGTTTTATACAGCATATATGATAGTTGTGGCCGCAATTGAGCTTACCCAGTTCATCATCGGCTTCGTATTCTTCCTGCAATAAACATTGACATACACACATTAACGTCAGCACAAATAACTTTCCAATGCACAGAGTGATCTGTAATTGGTGACGCAAAAGGTCAAAATCATAAAGGAAAAACTTTAGCAAGAGCAAAGTGTAACATACTTGACAAATACTACATTTCCAGTTCATGTCAGTGAGCAAGTGAGACTGTAAAGCATCTAGAATAGAATGCTTGGTTTTGTTGAGACAGCGAGTAATCTCATCTTCTCTCAATCCAGTGCTTACATAACCAATGCTTTCTCCAAGGTCGAGCAATTCCTGTTAACATAGAGCAACTGAATAGAAGTGATCCATGTATATTATCAGCAGTGCTAATCATCTAATTTGCGGAGAAAGTTTGAATACCTCATATGACATGTTATCCACATCAAGCCGTAAATCCCTGTATCGATCATGTCCACTTGATCTTCCTCCCAACAACAGGCTATTTTGGAACATCAGTATCTGCAATAATGCATGATGAGTCGAGTACGAAGCACTTGAACTATAAAGTTTGCTCCTTAAATAATGAAGATTCTGTAATTCAAGAGCATACAGTACAACATTATGTTGAATTTTTTCATAGAAGGTATAATACTCAAAAGACCAATCCTCTGAAACACTAAAACCGTAAATCCTCACTGATAACCCACTTTTTTCAAATGAGATACATAATCCAAACAAAAGCCATATGAAAACAGTTAAACACTGACTAAAACCACCAGCCATTTTGGCAAATGTTAGATGACACTGCATCACAACCCAATGATTTGGTTTTATTGTGGCCATAAATTTTTAACATTATACAAATGGTCGAAGCATGGGAGCCTACAGAAGTTCCTGGTAGTTTGATTCGGCTGTAAGTCGTTCTACTCATCAAGCAATTAACATTCCACTTCACCAAATACTAACATATACTTGAATGTTGATTATACGATTCTGAGATGTCTGACATTCCATCTAGCACCAGATCAAGGGATTAAAGTTTGTCAAACCCACGACATAACAGATACTCAAAGCTTAAGCGTATTTCCTTGTCTACAGTCAAGGTTTTATTCATGGGTTTTGCTCATAGACATAAGGTCTATAAGCTTTTGGAGAAAAACAAAGGAACTTATTTTGGAAAATTTTGAATTCTACGCGGTCAATACTGGCTTGGCTACGGTGAACTAAAGGGTATACAAGAAAGTGGCAAATTCTCAAACAATGAAGCTAGACATGCCTCAAATGCTTGAGATTCTTTACTTGAGCAATATGTATAACTTTTAACAAATGCAAAATGCTCTGGCCTTTTTTCTTCTTCACTGCATCAAAGTATCTTTTGCCTAAACCAAAAGTACTACGTCAGGCATATATGCTTTAACACCGAAGTGAGGCCAATGTGATTTTAACAAAATCTTAAGAAATGACAAAATGTATTAGTCTTACCTCCGAGATCCCTCCAGGTGAACCATGTGGATAATGGCGTTGATGCCTAGCTTCAGACTCATTGTGAGATGTTTCCAAGTCAGATGGTGAATCCAAAATAGAAGATATCTGTTGAAGATTAGCAGTTCTTCTTGATACACAAGGTCGCTGTAAACAACACATAAAAAACATTAGAATCTGCACTTCAATTCAGTCTTAACATACATACTCATCACATAATCCTCATTACAAAGAAAAAAGGACTAATTGCAGAATAACAACAAATCAAGCCAATGACATAAATTCCCAATACAAACCAAAGAATGTCAAACTAATTCATTAAAACTATCATATAAGTAATACCAAGAACAGCAAAACATTCCAAGATCCGCAAATGAGAGTTGATTATCAAAAATAGGACACAAAAGGAGGAATCTTGAAAAACCAAGGACAAAGCTTTAATGGGGTAAATCCATTAAAAACATAACAGAATCAAAAAGTGAAGACCCATTTCTAAAATTAACAAACAAACACCAAATATAGCACATTAAAGGACAACCCAAAATGAAAATTTACCAAAATTTGTAAACAAAAATGAGGAAAAAAGATTCACCTCTCTGTGAGTATTATTAGAAACCCTGTCTCCTCCTCCTCCACCATTATCATTTCTTCCTCTAGAGGACTGATGATGCACTGGTCTTCTTGACACAACACAATCAACAGAAGCATCAGTATCAGCAGAAGAGAAAGCAATTCCAGGAGCACACCAAACATCAGGATTAACCACAACAACTGGTGGAGTTGTTGTGTTTTGTTGTTTCTTTCTCTGTTTCTTCTTTCTAACATTCTTAGCTTGCCAATCTGCTGATTTCCTAATAACAGTAGGTGCTGATACTTGATGTGAAGATGTTGATGCACATCCAAATCCTCTAAACGTTGAAGAAGAAGAAGAAGAAGAAAGGTTCTTCTTTTTACTACTATCATCTTTCACATTATTTGAAGTACTAATACCATTACTGTTAGTACTGAAAGTGGACAGAAAAATGGATGAAATAGTGGGTTTACAACGTGCTGATCGAAGAAGTGGAGAGATTTGTGGTGTTGGATCTGCTGAAGATGAAGAAGAAGAGGGTGATATCAACAATTGGTTTCTTGATACTCTTCTACTATATCTAATCTTTTGTTCTTGTATCAAGCTGTTATCTTTAATTCCTGCAGACATTATTATTACAAGAACAGAAGAAGAACAAAATGAGAAACAATGAAAATACTATTGGGTCTGTGTGTAATCTTTATCTAATTCCCTTTGAATAGTCTTCTTCCTCTGTGGTAGAGATTAAGAGAGGAAGAACAATACATACATACATTTATGAAATCCTGGCGTCATTAGGGAATATCCAAAAGAATCCGGGCATATTTGCCCTATTCTCCCATCCAGCTTGACGCGTTAAGGGATGGCTAAATGGGTGGGCGAAAAACCAGCTATACCCTTTCCCAACCGAGTAAAATGTCTGTACTACCCTTTCCTTAATCTTTAAACCTAAACCTACCGAATGAACCTGGTTCATTCTTCCTTCTCCTCCCCTTCTCCTCTTCCCTTCCCCTTCCCATTTTCTTCCACAACCACCATTATCATCCTCTATCACCACCCAATTCCGCCCCTATCTTCTCTTTTACCACCATTCTCAACCCATATTCCCAATTCTATTCGGTGGCTTCTCAATTATTTGATTTCATCGTCGATTATTCGTCGTTAAGCGTCGATTCGATAACGATTCATCGTAGATATAATGGCTCCGAAAAAGAATAAAGGAAAGGAGAAAGAACCCACTCCTCCTGCTAGTCCAACATCTTCTTCTTCTACTACCCCTTCAATTCGACGAGAATTTGCAGGCGAAGAAGACGACGGACATTCAACCCCCGACGAAGAAATTCAAGGTTGGTTCCAAGGAGATGATAGAGAGAACGCTGTTTTGAACGAAGTAATTCCACCACAAATGGTTTCAGTGAGGTAATTCTCAAGCTTTATGTATGAATTTAGCAATTAGGGTTTTCATTTTTCGCCCTGAAAAACTAGGGTTAGGTATGAACATCGTAACTCGGTAGCTTATATAGCTACCGAGTATGTAAATTTACAGAGTCGGTGGCTCTTTTGCTTACCGAGTGCTTATGGATTATACTCTCCTCGGCAGCTCTTTTTACTTACCGAGTATGATTAGTCATATCTGGAAAAATTTTAAGCGATAATCGGTAGCAACTTCTCCTGCCGAGTAACAATTTTTCTTACTCGGTAGTTCTTTTGGTTGCCGAGTATTTTTGTGCTGCCGAAGGATTTAACAGTACTCGGTAACTCACTTATTTATCGAGCTACCGAGTATGCGTACTCGGCAGCTATACCAAGCTACCGAGGGTCAATTCTCCTTACTCGGTTTCTTTTTTGGTTGCCGAGTAAGTGTTTTGTGCCTTCCATTTTACACTACTCGGTAGTTACATGTACTACCGAGTGGTGCTAGACACTTGTACTTTGTGTTTTAGAACCTGATATCAAAGTTTTTCTTTTCTTTGTTTTGTACTTTGGTATACATTAGGGCCAAGGAAATTAGAACAAAGCGACGATTCGACAGGCCTGAACAATACAATATAAATATCCAATCTCCGGAAAGTCTACCAGCACGAACTATAGGGGGTCAGAAACTGACCGCTAAACACCGCAAACAAAAAGAACAGGAGGCTGCTGCTGCTAAGGCTGCTGCTAAGGCTGCTGCTAGGGCTGCTAAAAAGGATGCTAGGGCTGCTGCTGCACAGAGATGGATTCAAAATCAGGGTGTTCCAACTACAGGGACTTCAGGTGCTGAAGGTAACTCTATTAGAGGTGTTTCTAGTGGAGGTGGTGCAGGTAGAGGTGGAGCTAGTAGAAAACAAGCTAGGGCTGCTCCTGCAACTCAGATTGAACAAGAAGAAGAAGAACATGTTGATCAAGAAGAAGATAATGTTAATAAGAAAAGTAAGGAGAAAACTAAGGAGCACTTGAATTTCAAAATGATCGCAGGTCACGATGACGAAAAACCTCCTGGAACCCCTAACGATGGTGGTGAATTGCTTTTTGGTTACAAATGCTCTTGGGCGCAAGCAATCTATTGTGCCGAGGTAAGAGGTTCAACCATTTTTTTTTTTTTAGTTATTTGGTTACCTATTGTTGCATACCTATAGTCATGTTTATGTTGTTATCCTAGGATCATGTGCAAGCAATTCGAATTCTGAAACCTGTATCTTCGGCGGGGAAAATGAAGTTGTGGCCCAAAGAAGATCTTTGTTCCGGAGCTCTTGCGCATGTGGAGGCCTCGGGGTTGTTGCCAGCTGTTGAAAACTCAATGATAGACCATGATAGGGTCTTCATATCAGCCCTCCTCGAGCGTTTTTATGGCGAGACCGACACTATACATATGCCATGTGGAGAAATGGCAATCACTCCAGAAGATGCACACGTTATCACTAAACTCTCGCCTGAGGGCAAGGCGGTTACAGTGGTTGTCTGGAAAATGGGTTGAATACCCTGCCATGGGAGGTAGGGGACAATCTTCTTTTAACCTCAAACCAATGAAATGGTCGGGGCCTATAAACGCTATGACGACTCTTCTACCCACGTTTTCCTCCGTACAAACCGATCTTGTAGGTACAAAAGTCGAACAATGACCTATCCCAATCGAAAAATAATGGACAACACAATCGAATGAGTCAGCAATTAGATATCCACACCATGGCATACGCATCCAATACTTGGGAACAACCGTCTTCATATTCTTTCGGCCATTAATACGGGCAAGATCATCGTTGAATTGTTTCAATTTATCCCTACGATTACCTTCCAAATTCATTCCAATATAGAATTCCTTGTCCTTGAGGAGTTGCTCTCCCATCTTCTTCCTTGTATATCCCACTGGAGTGAGGTTGTCGACAAAAACTTGTTGGCGCATTCCAAGTTGCTCCACAACGACGTGAAAACCACAATTTCCATCACGTGGAACATCATCGATTGCTAAAACAAACTTCCGTACACATTCCGGAAGTTCTTCTAAATAATGTTGAGAGAGAATGGGAGGACGTACCGTAGTTGTTACCAACACATCTCCAACACTCTCCCTTGTCGACGACTTTGGTTTCACTTGCCTTGAACATTCTCCCTTTTCAACAATGGGTCGTCCCCTTTTTTTTGGAACCGGATCCGGTGCAAAGTCAGCTTCTGTGTGCTCATGCAGAGAAGGATCACACTCAGAAGAATTCTGCTGCTTTGTGGCCGAAATCTTCATATTCTTCAACTCCAGTCTTTCTAGTTTTCTTGGTTTAAGGGTTGGCGGTCTTCCTGGTGGCTTTTGCTTCATTGGTTCTTCATCTAAATTTAAGAAGGGGTGTATTGCCACCTCCAAGTCGTCGTGGAGGTTCTGCTTTTGAGAAAAATCGTTCTCGTCGTACATTGTAGCGATCCGACGACACAACGGCGTTTCCATAAAAGCAACTTGGGGGTTCTTTGAGGGATTTGGAGTGAAAGATAGTTGCTTCCAAAACGGATCAATGTCTCTCATATCAATTCTGTGTACGTACTTACCAAGCTTATGCGGACAAGGTAGTCCGATCCCCGACATCGTCTTACAATTGCAATTATCATCCGGCACACCGTGCTCCATATACCACTTAAAGTCTCTCATCATGTGCTTTATGGCCCATTGCGACACTCTAGAAGTTAAACCACGAAGAAGTGGATGACCTTTGTATTTTCTAAAATATCTTTGCCTACTCCACTCCATTTTTGCCTTTATTCTAGTCAAATCACGCTTGGTGAACTCGTGAATACCATGTTGGAGCGACACAACCCCATTTTGACCTCCATTAAGAATCCTTTTCAGTCTCCCATGTTGACCCTCCGCCACACTTGTTGCCTCGTTCTTATAGTTTTTATAATCATATGTCCATGCACGGACAAACATCTCCTTTAGCGGCAACCACTGTTTTTGGCAATACTCTACTGCCAACTTGTGTTTTGGGTTCTGACTCCACTCGAATATCCAAGCCTCCAGGTTCAGCTCATACTCCGCCTCGGTCATAGACCAAACAATCTTATCCCATCCTTTTTGAAATAGCAAAAATAATCGGTGACCATCCTTAAACGCCTCCTCAAACTTTTTGTCCTCTTCCTCTCGTTGTGCATCGGTGAGTTTACTAAGACGTTCCCGTTCCTCTAATTCAATGTCCGCACCTTTTGGACGCCTTTTCGGTTGAATATGCTTTCTGCAATGCGCTCTGATGTTACACTGGATGTGCCAACTGCAAAGAATATTGTGGGAACCAGGAAATACTTCTTGGATGGCATTCATCAAGGCTTGTTCGTTGTCCGTAACGAAAACGTTTGGAATTTCACCCGGATTGTAAAGACTCTTCACCTTGTTCAACATCCAAACATAACTTGGTTCGATCTCCCTATCCATCAAACCCCAAGCCACGGTGAAACTTTGTTTGTCCGATGTGTGGCAAGCAATATTGATCAACGGCATGTTGTATTTATTGGTCTTGTAAGTGCAGTCAATCAACAAAAATTGGTGGAAGCATCTTGCAAGTTTAATCATATCCGGATGCGCCAAAAAAATACGTTTCACTTCCCCGTTAATGGTTTGTCTTCTCATTGTGTAGTTGTGTTGCTCGCATAACCAAGCCGATTGAGACATAATCAATCGACCATCCCAATCAATCTTACTAAACATGGCTTTCGCGGCTTTAACTGTATTCAAAGTAGACAAGTTGTTGGGGTCTTGCTCCCTTATCATAGTGAGGATTTGATTCCCGGTACTTGTGCCCATCATTGCCCTTACAATATCCATTTGAGGTGGAGTCAACTTAGCATAAGCAACGTGCCCAACAAGACTTTCCGGAGGATCATGGTTGTGATAACCATTCATTACTTTCATTCTCCACAATTCATCTTTGCCTAGATTATAAAGAAGCTTGAACGGACAATCGGTCTTCTTTGAATGAGTATCGTAGATCCTGTCGGTCTTCTTTATAGGCTTATAACCCTTTCGTTCATGACTCTCACCCTTCCTACTGCACTCACAAATCATTTCAAACCTATTCCACCTTGATTGTTGACCCGTGGTTACTACGCACATGATCTCTTTTGCACGCCCTTTAAGCCAAGCCTTTGCCTCATCCTTATCTGTCCATGTCTAGATGAGATCAAAGTCACAACAATTAGAAAACCAAACCAAAAGGGATAAAATCATAGATAAATACAAGTGTAGGAGGCATACCAAGTCAGTTAGATAGTGTGAGGAGGTATCGGGTCGCAAATATGAATCATATTCAACAACATCATCCTCGGGAAGGTCCCCAAAGGGTATAACCTACAAAGAAGATTGAAAACATTAGTCAAATAAATTGGAAAACTAACAACAATCGGTAGCTCGATGAAAAAGACAAGCTGCCGAGTAGTACAGGAAAGAATTACTCGGTAGCTAATTAAGCCACCGAATATAGATGAGGTTTGGCCAATATTCTGTACCAAAAACCAATATGAATCGGTAACCATTTGAGCCACCGAGTATACATTCGGTAGCTTAGAAGTCTACCGAGTATACATTCG
>JAJJMA010083895.1:8218-18409 GCA_023529015.1 Papaver nudicaule
CAGTTTCCATGATGGATTCTGATAAATTTGAGGTTAGAAGTCACTCGAAGCTTCGATCTTGATAGTTCGTATGTCGTTCTACTACATTCGAAGCTTGAATCGACACATGAGCTCCATATTTATCAGTTTCCATCACGGATTCAAAATTTTAGGTTAGAAGTCACTCGAAGCTTCGATCTTGATAGTTCGTATGTCGTCATACTACATTCGAAGCTCGAATCGACACCTGAGCTCTATATTTCTTAGATATTCAACACCAGAACATAGGGGGTCCTGGGGGGCGTAGCCCCCCAGGCTGTGGTCGACCTGACAGGTCAGGTCGTGGGGGTCCAGGGGAGACCGCCCCTGGTGGGGGTCTAGGGGGCAACACCCCCGGAAGAATTTGAAGCACAAAAGAAACACAGAAGAAGCACAAAAGAAACACAGAAGAAGCACAAAAACTTCTTAATCTGATAAGTCAAATACTTCATCGACGCACCAAATCGATAGGTATCGTTCACACTAAACCTATGAATGTTCGCTAGATTATCACTAATTATTTATCTCCTAAGTCGGATTCTTTGTCGGATCGAAGGTTGATGCGAAATAACCGAATATACGAGCTTGAGAAAGCACACAATCCGTATGACTATCTATACAGATTCTCCACCGTTCATCAAATCTCTAGAATCAATACCAGCCGCCAGATCTTAGACTTGATCCGTATGAGGACTCCAAATAAATTCTCCGCCGTCCATCTTGGTATGAGGATTCTAAACTAATTTCGACCGTCTATATCATCCTAGATTTTCCACCGTTTAGATCTCCCCATCCTCATCCAACCGTCCACAAATCCCTTAACAGAACCCCAAATCTAGATCCCCATCATTTCGCTTCTTTCTTTCTCTTTCTCCTTTTTTCTTTTTGCGCCTCTCTTCCTCTCTTTCTCCAGCTCTTTCAAGATCTCTAATTTCTTCTCCCTGTCGATTTGAATAGAAGTACTGATTTAATTAGAAGAAGCAGATTTGAAGAAGAAGATTTAATTAGAAGAAGCAGATTTGAAGAAGCAGATTTAATTAGAAGAAGCAGGTCTCTTTCTCCTTAAGCTTCTCTTTTCACCGCAGATTTTTTCCTGAAAATCAAAGAAGAAGCAGATCTCTTTCTCCTTAAGCTTCTCTTTTCTTTGGTTTGTGATGGTCTCTTTGCACCGCAGTTTCTCTTTCTCTTTACTTCTCAAGTTTTTCTCAAAACCCTAAGCTAGATCTGTGTAACACTCACCCTAGATTCTCAACTCCCTTCGTTTCTCTATCCACTGAGTTGAGATTCCGACTTTTAATTTGATTTTATTTTTGGTTTAATTTTTTTTTCGATTACTTTGAAATCGTTGAAAATCAAAGATCCGAAAATCAAAAATCTCTTATACTTCGCTAAATTATATCCATGGATTAGATAAAGAGAGATTGCAGTGATGATTTGAAAACTACCTATTTTATGAGGAATTTTTTCCTTTGATTTGTAATCCAATGAATCTTTCTGAGCACTCTCTCCTTCCTATTGATTTCTCTTTGTTTTTCTGATTCTATTTTCGTTATTAGATCTGTTTGTGCCGTTGAGGTGATGAGAATTTCGAATCGATTCAGCAAATCAGACTACAATTATCTGATCTACGGCTTTGATTTATTTATCTGATGTGTCTAGATTTGATTTTTCTGTTTGTTCTTTGATTAACTTTCAATTTTTTTTTCTTTCTGTTAAAGTTGTCTCTTAGGATTCGAGGTATGACAATAGATAACTCAATAGTCTGGATTGAATTAGCTTATTTCCACAAAAATCATTACTGACAAGTCTTTAATTTTCTTTGTATGATTTATTAGGACGAGTAATTACTGGAGACTGCGTTGGTGTTTACAGTTCATAGACAGTGAGATTTGATATGTGTTGTTGCAGAAGAGGTTGGATTACGGATTCAATGGTGTGCATCGATCAGCTATGGTAAGTACTTTGTCCCATTTTCTGTGGTTTAGTTCTTTTTTTCTTGTTTGTTGCCATATTGAGAATTTTGTATCGTATTGGTTATGTAAGGGAGCAGTACATTCCGGAAGAAAGTTGATGACAATTCAATGTTGGCATTTTATTTGCTTGTTGCGGTAGCTGGGAAGTTGTTACAAGAGAAGGAAAGATCTTCTGACTCTACTAACGCGTCTGATGTGAAGTATGACGGTGTCATTTTAAAGGAAAATGTCTAACAAGAAAATGAACTCAAAGTTTTTTAACTGGAGTCCCATGAGCAGGGTAGCTTGGATGAGACTGTTGTAGCTGCTTAGGTTGAGTCCCAGGCGTACCATTTGAATGGGTTCCTTGTTGTTCATAATGAAGTTCTTGTGAAAGTGATGCGGCTAATAGGCTAGGGAGACAGCTAGAAGCGAAGTCTCTAGATATTGCTAACTAGTTAATGGATCTGCTCGCGACATGAACAATGCAAATGATCTAATGGAATTAGATTACAAACCTCCTGCATTGGTTACTGTTTTGTAGTGACCATATTGGAGTGTCCATAGTTGATCAAGTTTTGTCCATTTATATTTGTCATGTTCTTTGTTTTATGGAATTACAGTAGTTTTTACAGTAGTTTGTTTCTCACAGTCTGATGATGTTTATGCAGTGAATTCCTTCCCCAAGGATGATCCATCAAAGCCATGTAGGTTGATTGCATTTCTAGGATACAAGGCTGTGGTGACGCACATTTCGAGTGGTTGAAAAACCTGGATCAAGTGAGTACTGTTTTCACATTTTACAGTAACTCTTATCTTTCATTTTGTTTCGTTTCATTTTTCAATTGTGCTCCGTTGTATTTATTTGGTTATTTGTTTTTGCAGAATTGCAGGAGTGGGTGTAGCATATGCTTTTGGTACATAAGTTAAGGGGAAGTAATAACTATTTCCTCTCAAATATGGGTTGATGTTATGGAAGTGATCTGCCCGAGGAAATTAGGTGCCAAACAATACCTTCTGGTCATCTAATTGTTTACTAATGTATTTTTCTCACATCTTTTGGCATATGCTTTTGGCACACATCTTTCTCACTCTCAGTCTACCCCTGTATTTTTTTTTCAGTTTCTCATTTTCAGTTGCACTCTTGTATTTACCCAACTTGAAACTTGTCTATGTGCAGGAAAATTCCCACACTTGTTACTCATTCGGAATCAAAGGTTAATGAAACTTAAGGCTGTGGTTAAATTCCAACTGAAGAAGGTACTCTGCATGGGTGTTGCAGTAGGGATCCTTGGAATGGAGGAGAAACAAATCTTCCATTGGACTCCTCACAAGAGTTTCATGCAACAAAGTCATCTACTGTTTTAGCAGATAGGTAAAGGAACTTAGAAGTTAAAAGTTTAGTCTACAAATTAAGGATGTACATATCTTGGTCTGTGTTTGGTCTGCGTTGAACAATAGTGTGCAAGTTTTTTTTGGATTTTCTTTTGTTGTACATATGCTTCTTAGCATCCCTCTTGTAAATTATCTTCAATACTTAATAAATATTATTAATAATACCTGTTTAAATTAGAATCAAAAGTGCATTTTCTATATTTTTTTTCCTAATTAATATTTGGACACAACTCTTGAGATGAGTTGTGTAAGAATATCTCACAACTCAATTAGGAGTTGTTCAATATAGGGGCTACAACCATATCTATATCTGCTACTCTGACATTGGGTTGTCAAAGATCAGATGACAACTGCTCTTGCAGTTGTATAAGAAAGTCCTACAACTAGAACAATGGTTGAGAAATGGTGTATTCCCAACTAGTGTTGGAGTTGTGTAAGAAAGTCCTACAACTAACGCCCGAGTTGTCAAATAGGATCAGACAACCTATCAATGTGTAGTGAAATTCTGATCGACTACTCCAGTAAATGTAGTGAAAGAGGTCTACTCACAACTATTGGTAGAGTTGTGTGAGACATTTCCCAGTAATTCGGATTAAGTTTCACAACTGAGTCAATGGTGGTACAAAATGAAATGACAACTATGTTGACAACTCATAGTGAAGAGTTGTGAAGATTTGAGGACCTTCTACATCCCCCCCCTTGTGCAACCCACTGGATGGAGTTGTCGTATAGTGGACGACAACTGTTTTCAGGGGTTGTCGATTACTATTTTTCCCGTAGTGTTTAGTAGAGATACTAATAGCGATTGAGATCGTATTCTTGTCTACATAACCATGTGTTATGTTGGTATTTGTCTCACGAATACTAAGGTTATAAGAATGCATGGGATAGATTCGATACCACAAAATTGTCAAGGAAACCTTGAAAACCTTGACGATTCTGTTTTTTTTTTTTGATTTTCCTTTGTCTAAATCATGAAATCTCTGGGGAAAAAAAAGAAAAATCGTCAAGGTCGATCATCAAAACCATGACGACTTTTCAACTATAAAGAACAATCTTCATGATTTTAAGACAAAATCTTGATATTTTTTTCTCTGTAACTTGAAAAAATTGTGTATTTATCATACAAATCATAGTGTTTTTAGTGAACTAAGCTCCTCATTGGAGCATCATTCGATTATGTTTGACCAACCATCTTTGTATTGTAAGTTAATCAACAAACCAAGTTTCATAATCCGATTTTTAAGTTGTTAAAGTTTAATTTTTTTTTTTGGATTTTAAAGATGAAGAAATGAAATAGAGAGAAAAAGATTGTTTGTTGTTAATGATATAGAGAAGAGGGTTTTTGTTTGAGTGTTTTTCTATCAGTTTTGTAGTAAGATTAGTAGTAAAAGTAGTGTTCCGAATTTTGAAGTTGTTAAAGTTTTTTTTTTTTTGGATTGTAGAGATGAAAAAATGAAGTAGAGTGTTTGTTGTTGATGATAGAAGAGGATATTTGTTTGGGTGTTTTTTGTTTAGTTATGGCAGTTTCTATGGATGGGATAAATATTTTTCCTTTGTCCTGCCAGGTGGACGCGCAAACACGGTTTGCCACTATGGGAAAAGCTATATAGCGGCGTAAAATCAGCCGAGCAACCTATCTACCGTCGTCGGCAGCAGAGTTGTGCCGCTCGGTCTAACATAGGCCGCTTGTTAGGGCATTGTCCGGTCAAACCCACTAGCGTTGATATGTCAAGCTAGTTGTCAGTTTTAGGTGTCAAAAGTCAATTCTTGATTTAGCCTACTAGAGTTTAGATTTCGGATATGGGATATAGACAAAGTAGTAGAGACCTTGAAGACGAATACTGTGAAGACAAAGAAGACATCAATTATTCTTCATCGATAAAAGGTTAGTAGGAGTTATGACTTTATGGATATTCTTCTATTTCTACTTCATATATTCTTTCGAAATAGTCGACTACTTTAGTAGTGATAATAGCGATTGAGATCGTATTCTTGCGTAACATGGCCTTGTGTCATGACCAGTGTTTGATCCCACAAATACTGTGAGTCAAGAATGTATGAGACAGATTTGGTGCCATATGTCCATTACAATAGTTTGCTTGCAAACTGTTAATTGGATATGGATGAATCTAAAGGAGTGCTCTTGAGCAAAGAGTCCATGGATCACAGCTGAGAACGTTTACATGTCTAAGTTCTGGCTCAGCCCAGTACTTCCAGCGGAATCCAGATTTGACGAAATCTGACAGGCGCACGGTTCACGAACCGGTTTGCGTACTAGACACTCAGAAATTCCCTGAGTTCGAGATGGCTATTTTGTTCACGTACCAGTACGTGAACCTGGCGGTAGTCATCTTACTGGTGTCGGATTTAGTGAATATTCTCCTAGAATTTCACCCTGAGTCAAATTCCAAAACTCCTTTATCTCTTAGGTGGACTTGTGTAAAACATAAAGACCTTTTGTGTTCCATCTATCGATCCTCAATGAGTCAATAAGATAAGATTATCTCTGGTCTGTTGGATTTCTATCTTGAAGTGTTTTAGAGCTAACAAAACACTTGGCATATAATTCTAAAAAGAATTCCAA
The DNA here is from genome assembly GCA_023529015.1 of Papaver nudicaule. Taxonomy (NCBI): domain Eukaryota; kingdom Viridiplantae; phylum Streptophyta; class Magnoliopsida; order Ranunculales; family Papaveraceae; genus Papaver; species Papaver nudicaule. Next base: position 14,171 of record JAJJMA010083895.1, read on the forward strand.
TTGAGATTAATCTCTAATTACTTGGTTGTCAAGTTTAGGGTTTCCCTAACTTGTGGGACAAGTAATTGATTGCTTTATTCCAAAGCAACCTATCTTATTGAGTGCTATAAATAGAGGTGTCTACGGACAGATACCGCAAGCATCAAGCATACGTGAAGGTCCTTAGGGAAGATAGCGTAAACTCTTTTCACTTCGGTGAATGCTTGTTGTGGTATAGTCATCCTCTATAGGTTGCAGCTCCTTTGGGAACTCCCTACGACTATAAAGACTTCTCTTGCAAGTTGGGAAGCACAGGTAGGAGATTGAAACCATCCTTGGTTGAAATCGGATTAACCTGTAACCTTGGTAACCTGATCACGTTCTTGTCTATTCTAAAGTCCGTCTCTTCTGATATACGGCTATTCAAGAACTGATACGTTACTCAACAAGGTTGGAAAGGTAGCAACGCACGGCTGCACCCGGTGTTGTAAGACCTAGTTAGCTCCGGTTATACAAGTTCCTTAAGTGGTTCTTCGTGTATAACTGAGGTAGATTCGGATTGGGCATTGCTTACTCGGTTTGCTTGTCAGCCCCGATTCAAGAAGTATATTTCCGTATGACCTGGATTTAACAATCCGAAGGAAGTCATCTTGTGTATGGTAAACTGATAGAGGACAGTTACACCATACGTCAACAGTTTGGTTGAAAAGCCAGTATTGCTGACACAAGCCTTTGGCATCGGTCAAAGCAACTCCTAGGCCTGTAACAGACGTCAGCTAGGGGAATCAAGTGCGTGACGATCAGTGGGGATCCAGAGACGTAAGGAAGGCGACAATAGCCAATTCGCTTGGAGGGCTTGAGTTGGTCTCTGCTACATCCCAGACCGAAGTCTTATAGTAGGATAGTGTTTGTAGTCAGTTTGTACTGGGCGGTGTTCAAACTGGACGAGGTCCCGAGGTTTTTCTGCAAGGCAGTTTCCTCGTTAAAAAAACGTTTGGTGTCTTGTGTGCTTTTACTTTCCGCATTATAACTCTGATTTATAATTAAAGCACCAAGTAGTACGTTATTGCCTAACTGCAGAGTTAACTCCAAAGTAATCTTTGTCGAGGTCTAACAACTCCAGTTAGAGGTTTGGATATTGATTTTTGAGATCGTCCAGACTTTAACCATAAGACTCACGAGCCAAAACGAAAAGTTGGTAGTATTTCGGTACCCCTCCTTTTTCACCGCTAAGTAATAATTTTTTTTTTAAATTTTTAAAAAACATTCAAACATATTTTTTCTAATTTTTTTTTAAAAATTATTTTTTATTTTTATTAATTTTTTATTATTTGGCGACACAAGTTGTGCCGAGCGGTCAACTACTGTCGCTCGGTCTAACTTGCGCCTGGCGGCCTAACAGGTGTCGCTCGACTGTTCGTAGACCTTACCGTGCAAACCAACATGGCCATTTTGGTGTTTGTTCATCCCGTAGTGGCACAAAAATGAACAAATTTAGGTTTTGTTCCTTCCATAGGAACTGCCCTTATGTAGTTAAATTAGTAGTAAGATTAGTAGTAAGATTAGTAGTAAATTAGTGAGGGGACTTTAGTATTTGCACAAAATTGTATCACTCCTTATAAACTGGGATGGGCTATGGTAAGCACGTCTCGCCCCCCTTGAGAACATCCTCGCCCCTAAAATAGCCGGAATAAATAGACCATATTTCTAAAATTACCTTTTAATTGCTTATTGTTATTAAATTTTTCTATAGTAAAAATGTATAGTTTCATTTCATTGTTATGTTTACACTCGTTATGCAGGTGTTTTAAAATGTTATCTAACTATATGTGATTTAAAAATACACGTGCCATGGTATGCGAGATATCCCATTTCTAAATAGAAAAAAACACAAAAAAGTTGGTCTCCTTCGCCTTTGCTTAAAAATTGTGCAAAGTTAAGATTGCCCAACTGACCTGGGAGGAAGGGAGGGAGAGAGTAGATACTCTACAGAGTACAGAGAACCATCTTGTAGTGCAATTTTTTGGTATCACGTTTGGACGGATGTAGGGGTGTAAATTTTACCCGGCGGCCCTGCGCCCGGTCCCTCCCGCCCTTGCCCATGACAGCCCACGGGTGCCCATGACCCGTTACAGGCTGGCCCGCCCTTACCCTTTTAAAGAAAAGGCCGGGCACAGGCCATGAGTCAAATTTCGATGCCCGACCCAATACCCGGCCTATTAGCCCGCCCATAATACCCGCCCATGATATCCGTCATATTACTCGCTTACCCTGCCCATCTGTTTAGCATATTGGAAATAAATTTGCATGGACTCCATTTAGTTAACACAAGGAGAAGATTGGACACATGCATGTTCATTTCTATTTCTTTGAATCACTAGGGGACATTTCCTTTTAAATTTCATTTCTTTGGTATTTAATGAACTGGTTTGATTGAATGTTCTCAAGGTTTGAACTTACCACATGACTTAATTTACATATTTTTTTCATTCGAGAGTTAAGTTATTTTTTTTCCTTCTTGAAAATGTTGTACTAGTAATAACTTGAATATTATGGGCTGCCCGCCCTTGGCCTCATTGCATAACAGGCTTGGGCAGGCCATGGGTAGTATTATTTGTAATTTAGCCCTGCCCTCCCGGCCCCTTTAATTAATTGGGTAAGTGATATTTCTACCCTCCCGGCCCTGCCCATTAAATAAGAAGGCCGGGCTACCCGGCCCGGCCCAATTTACACCCCCAGACGGATGTGGATGGTATTAAGGTCTATAAGCCTGATATCTTAAAGGCCCAGTTGTTATACTCTGGTATACCCAACATGGAACAATTTGGCTTCATGATTTAGCTGGAGATTTGACTTTCTTCGATGTCGGAGATATGATGATTGTACGAAAATATATTGGCATCAATAGATTGTGATTGATATCCAAAGCATCATTCTTCTGGGCGGAAATTTGAGTTTATTTCCCTAGCTACCTGAGTTTGTAGGTAGTGGGCTTCGGTCCAACTTTAATATAACCTTTACAATTAAAAAAAAAATGAGCTGCTACACAAATTTTGGTGCCACTGTCAAGAATAGAGGACCTGCAACCTACACAATCTCCAAGTTACCTTTTCTGCCGAATGCAAAAATAACACCGGTCACAACACCCCCAACTGAAACAATGAAGCCAAAAAATGTGATGCTGCTTTCCCTGCAAAAAGATATGCCCAATATTCTTGTTTCCCTTTTTATATATATCGGAATATACAGTATATATTGTAATTATGGAGTGATATTGATATGCCAATATTCTTCTTTCCCTTTTTAGCTTTAGATTTAATCTTCCTTATTTTCTCGGAAATGCTATTCAGCGCCCGGGTTCTTTGGCGCCCAAAAATCTCCCGCCAACGTGTCACGCCGTCCACCACATGATTGAAAAAGTTAAAAATCTAACGGAAAAGAAGAGAAAAGAGAAAAAGATGGAAGGTTTGATGTGTTCTGTTGGATTTTTTGTGGGGCGCCGAGTTATTGGATCTATGGTTGAGCGGGTGACACGTTGGCGGGAGGTGTTCGGGCGCTGAATAGCATTACTGTTATTTTCTAGTCAATTATTATAGTTGTAATTGTAGAGTGACTAGTGTAATCACGTGAATCGCTCCTAGATTGTTGTATCTCTTTATTGTAAATTTTCGTTGTAATCTTCTTTATACATAATAAAGCTCATCTCTACTGTTTTTATCACAGTGAATACAAATCAAAACTGTGTGTAAGGATTTCATACCACGTCTACACTATCAACATTGCTGAATAAAAAAGGCCTGTATGTAAATCTCCATTGTAAAAATCTACGCTACAGTAGAATAATAGCAGCCCAATGAGACATAAAAATGGTGGTAGAACTGGCCGTACTACTCCTCCTCCTACAGAATTATTACCCTCGGCTGAGTTAAAAATGAATGTTGAAAGTAAGATGTCTTCGATCTTTCTTACGGCTTGTGCTATCGGCATCACTTCTGCTTTCTTGATTGGGTATATCCTCGGTGTTGTAGGTATTGCCCTCTGCTTAATTTTCACTTGTTTTTGATGATTCTACTGGGTTTAGGGTTTACAAGAATATGAATGTGATGGATTTTGCAGGAGGGGTTATGTTTGGGACAGGATATGCCAACCAACTCATGCCACATGCTTACAACAATTCTGTGGCCTCTTACGGCCTTGCCATCTCCTTGCTTCCTGCAAGTCTCTACATTTATGGTTTTGGTGCGATATTTGTCAGAAAAC
>JAJJMA010083895.1:43409-64542 GCA_023529015.1 Papaver nudicaule
GCCTGCCATTAAAGCTTCAGATGCAAGACGTAAGTCCATCTTAGTGGTCGTAACTTACTTACGGCTAATACCGATACTTTGATTAGCAGCCGTAAGTTCCTTTATATCAAATTTTTTGTGTCGCAAGGTTAGTGGCCGTAGGTAAAAATTAGTAGCCGTAGGTTTATTTACGGCTGAATTTGTATTTGGATTAGTAGCCGTAAGTTTATTTACGACTGAATTTGTATTTGGATTAGTAGCCGTAACTTGACTTACGTCTGGGAAAGTGTAGCCGTAACTTTACTTACGGCTGGTACCAGGGTAATTTCAGTAGCCGTAACTACTCCTGTAACTATAAAACAATACTAATTTTTAACATACATAGATGCCTTACACCTATCAAACCCAAGTCATAACATAAGTAAACACCCAAGTTTCCCAATATAACAAAACCACACATTCATCCATAAACAAAAGCATACCTAATATCCAAAAAAGCTAAAATAAATTCCAGATTCATAACATAAGTTTTTCACTCATAATGGGCATAAGTTTTTCACTTATGAGCATGTTTTTTGCCTTTTCCAGCAACACCTTTTGCTCCAGCTCTACCCCCACGAGTGCGAGGACCATCACCAGAAGCACGACTACCTCTTGGTTCACCAATGTGAGGACCACCCCCTCGAGTTCGACGTTGTTCAATAACCTCCTCTTCAACGATATATTCTTCTTCATCCGATACTTGAGGAGGCTGGCGAGAAGAAGAGGATTCACGCGGCCTCTTGGTACCTCTCTCGAAGCATTCAAAAAGCGCATCTCCTTGGGGTCCAAGGTCATGAATTCCTTGGATTTGGTTCTTGAGAACTTCCTGTTTACTTACACTCAAAGATTTGCCACTGTAGATGTGGGCGCACATGCTCGTTACCAACATTTGCACTCGTTTTTGCTGCAAATAACATAAGTAGGATTAGTTTAAGACCAATGAATCATAACTATGATGAATTTATAGTGTGCTTACCCCAATTTTGGCCATTTTACCCAACAACTCCAACGATTTCTTCCCCTTCCCTTCAACGGCCTTCTTGAGTTTGGCTTTCTCTTGTTCGATGATGCGGATTGCTTCCGGATCGTGGTTGATCACATAAGGATGACCCCACTTGTAGAACCATGGAAAATAATCTTCTTCAGCATCTTTTGTGCCCAATGCAGGAATCAGCTCGCCCATTTGGATGTGGTATTGTGGTTGATGACGATTGTTCCATACGTCCGTTGATGGAGTTGGAGAATAGACCATCTTGATGTAGCTGTTTTCAATTTTAGTACCATCCTCTATCTTTTGCAGTTTGAAGTTCTCATGACGAACAACAGTCTGAACAAAACCAATTTGACGGAGACATCGCCTAGGATTAGTCATGACAAACCCATGAGGATGATAGATAGGCCCATTATAGTCAGCAAGTGGTGAAAGCTCACGCTTGTCATCCCCCGTTTCCGGGTCTATACGCATGTATGGATCAAACACCACTTGGGATGCATCTAAGTCGTCTAATTGTTCCCTCAACCACTCTATCTTCTGATGCTTCTTTCTTAGTTGGTTTTGTTCGAAAGGATACTTCATACCTGTTGGGCGATCGTCATTAGGATCATCATCCTCATCATCCTCATCATCCCCATCAACCTCAGGAACCTTGTCCTGCTTCCAGTGTCGGTTCAATCTTGGGCGTATCTTAAGTGTTGGAAAATGGTCATAAAACCATGACTGAAATTGAAAACATAATGTTGGGTTACAAATCAAATGAAGACAAAACATATTACAATAAAATGAAGATGGGAAATCAAAAATTACCTGTAAAATACCAATATTTCCAGCAATGTTGCTAGCACCCGCCCTCGAGGCCTTTCTAAGACCGTCTAAAAGGAAGGCAAGGGTTGCCGAACCCCACGAATAGTCGTGGGTGCCCTCAATGGTCCTCAACAACTGAAGGTAGCCAATATTCACCCGGTTTCCACTCTGGTCGGGGAAGAAAATGGTACCAAGTTGGTGCAACAAGAAAGCTCTGGCCACCTGCTTAGCCCTATCATCAGAAAGGTCCACCTTGAGTGTACCCCCAAACTCAGGCCTCAACCTATCAAGCTTTACCTTTTGAACCACCTGTTTGCATGCGGTTCTTCTTAGGTCTTCCTCACTCTGTCCTGAAGCAATATGGAATTCCTCCTCACATTTGTCTTTGTTCCACCCAAGAGTGGCGAAACATAGGTCATACAGTTTTGTCCAAGCCATCCTTTCAATGTACCCTTCGTGAACCGCTTTGCCTTCACTTTGGAGGCCGGCAATGGACCATATATCGTCCAAGATGAGACTCATCTCGCCGAATCCAAAATGAAAGGTGTCGGTTTCAGGACAGTATCTCTCTCTCAAAGCGGCAATGACAATACTGTCATGGATAAGCTGAGAATTCTGAATGCCAGGCCACAATGCTGAAGCCTGAACCAGAGCCTTAACCTTTGGTGATTCTTCATCAATGGACCAAACCCCGGCCTTTTGGTGCTTCAAAAGCTGAACTGCATCTTTATGATCCTAAATACAAAACGTTTAAATTTTAGATTTTGAAAGTGGGAAAAGTATTGATTCATACCACTTGCTTACAAACTTGTGCGGCCCACGAATGCTCGTAACCAATTAACACACTTGGATCCTCCGCCTCACCCCAACGTCTGCCGTCTTCCTTTGCTGGTAAAAACCCGTCCTTTGGAATTTTTTGGTGTCTAGGTCCAGCTTTCTTTCTCTCCTTCCTTTCGTTTGGTGGCTGTTGAGACGAGCTAGCTTGTGCTACATGTTGAGACGATCTAGCTTGTGCTACATGTTGAGACGAGCTTGCCTGTTCTTGATGTTGAGACGAGCTAGCTTGTGCTGGATGTTCAGGCGAGCTTGCTTGTGTCAATAACAGATTTGGTGGTGGTTCCTCAGAAACTACCATCATCAAGTGGTGGTTCACCGCTCCCACTTCCTCCCTCACCTACCAGGCCTACCCTTGCACCTCTGTTGCCGGCGTGCAAATTAACACCCCCACGAGCTGGGGGGGGGGGGGGGGGGGAAACAACGGGGGGGAGGTCATTAGCTCCCTTTTTCTTCCGCCTGAAGTAAACATTTGGTGAACAACGACTGTTTGAAACAACAGAACCAAGGAAATAAATTACTACTTATGGCTACATAGGGGTTGAAGAAGCAAAATGTAACTAACCTACGGCTACAAATGCCCCTATCGAAAGTCGACGTAAGTAACTTACGGCTGAAATTTATAAGAAATTAGTAGCCGTAACTAGTTGACATTTGGTATCCAAAAGTTACAGGAGTACTTACGGCTGGTAAGGTAAAAACTTTTGGAGACGTAAGTTTACTTACGGCTGCTAATTACCACTTACGGCTACTAACTCTGCGATACAACTTTGGTTTCACTAAAGGAACTTACGGCTACAAACGTGAAAACCTAAGTAGCCGTAAGTAACACTGTAACCGCAATTTTGCCCTAGTTACATTTCGAAAAATAAATCTAAGAAATAAAAACTGAAATTGGAGAGATGGGTATTCAATTCTTACCTTTGGGAGACCATTTCGGGGTTGGATTGAAATTGTGGAGGCGGTTGTAGTGGAGGGGTTAATAGTGGCGTTGGGTTATCGGAGAAAACCGCTCTTGGTCGAGTGGGTTCTTCCCCCTCCTTTGGTTTTGATTTCTTCGTCATGCTTTTATAGAATTTAATCGCCGATGAAAGTATTCGTAATCGCCAATTAAGCGAGACGAGGAAATAGAAGAGAAGAAGAGAAAGAGAGAAAGGAGGCGTAGAAGAAGAAGAAGAAGAAGAAGAAGAAAGAAAAGAAAAAGAAAAAAGAAGAAGCCCCTTTGGCTTTTTATTAAAGGTTTTATTGCACACGCGTGTGTTCCGCACATGTGGCCAATTGGGGTGCAAAAAGAGAGCATGGGTTGTTTCTGCGGGTGTAAATAGTAAATACAACATAACTACTAATTTCAAAATATAGATGATACAACTACTAATATTCAACCATTAAAACACATAATTGGTTCACCCATAGATGTTTAGGTTTACACATAACATAAAAGAAGAACCGTACTCAACACATAATCAAAATCAACTAACATTTCCAGTTCCAAACCATGTTCGGCTGCGGATTAGTTCAAAGCTCGGTCCGCCATTCGCCTCGACAAGTGGACGAAGACGTTCTACAACAACACAAATTCTATTGCGACAAGGAACATCGTCCACCTCACCAACTCTCTTGCGTCGAAGATTACGGATAGGTCGATCATTAAGGTCACAAGTGCAAGGGATATAGCTGGGGCCAGGATCAGGGTCATCACCCAATAGTGGTAGAATATTACGAATTGGTGATCTTATGGCAGGAAGATACTCCCTTTCTGCACCTTCTTGTGGAAGTTCCTCAATAACTTGGCTAGTTTCATTTGGTTCAATCACAACACTGGATTCAGGAATCTGTACTTGCATTATTTCAGTTGGTGCAGCCACGGCACTTGAGTCTGGTTCTCTGAAGCTCAAAATATGGCAGAGAAATGTGAGAAAATTGGTTGTCAGTGTAACTTACGGCTACTAATTCAAATAGAAATGCAGCCGTAACTCAACCTACGGCTACTAATTCAAATAGATATGCAGCCGTAACTAAACTTACGGCTGATAAGGTTGCACTTACGGCCTGTAACCTTGCGACAAAAAAATTTTGGTTTACAGAAACTTACGGCTAGTAACTAAAGTATCGAAATGAGACGTAACTAACTTACGGCTAGTAAACTGAACTTACGGCTTGGATCTGAAGCTTTAATGGCTTACTTAACAAACTACTTACGTCTAGCTGTTCTTCAGATGCGAGACGTAAGGAGGACTTACGGCTCTAATAGCCAGCCGTAAGTAGTTCTGGAACTCGTTTTTTGATTTTCATGGAGTGAATCTTACCTAGTTTTAGCACCAAAATCAATAACAAAAGAGTGGGTTTGGATGCTTACCTTTGCTGCTCCATTGTTGCATCAATTTTGGTTCCATCCATGATCAAAAACTCGAAAATGAGAAATGTGGAGAGGAAATGGGGAAGAAAAGAGAGGTAAGAGAGGAGAAGAGAGGGGAGAAATTTTGATGTTTTGATTGTTAGGTTTTGATTTTTTTTGTGTGGGATATAAGTATTTATGTTTGTAATTAGGGTGGGGGTAAATTTGGGTAAGAATTAGTATAAATATAAATTAGTATAAGGATAACTTAGTCATTTCATGATTTTTGACAGCCCCCTATAAAAACGCCTGGACATTTGAAGTAAAAAGTGAGGGCTTCAATTTTTCTTGAAGCCCCTGAATCAACTTTCTTGTTTTTTTCATGGACTACAAATATGTATTCATATTTTTTTATATTTTTTATGATCGTGTATGTATACTATGTTAGCCTTCCATTTTGTAAAGAACTCTTTTTTTTTTTTTGAAAGATACTTGGGCCTGGCTTACAACGACCTGCCAAAGCCCACCCTAAACTCTACACTACTGCTGCCTAAACTTAACTGCCTGAGCTCTCTGAGCTAGCGATGGGGATCGAACCCCAGACTCGCCTCCCACTATGGGAGGGTAGGTACCACTGAGCTAAAGCTGTGGACCTATTTTGTAAAGAACTCACAAAAGGAGGATCCCTCTTGGTTCCATGGTTTGATCTGTTCTTGATTTGTTATAATTTGATGATAGATTTATATGGCTGCATGTTTTGTGTTTTCCTAAAGGAATTAGGTGAACCTAACGGTAAGAGCTAGCTGAATTTCTTTTTGAACATTTCAGTGTCTGAATGTCTTCAGTTTCTTAAGAAAACACACGAATTTCTAATTTTGTGTGTATGCTCGTTCTTGGGACTTTATATTTCTGGAATACTAACATTATTTGAGCTACTTATTAACTAAATAAATAAATAAAAAAAAACTAATGAACTCGTAGCTTTAAGATTTTCAATATTCCTCATTTTCATTTATAACTTGAAGAATTTAAGAACTCAGATCCTACAATGCTATATCCCCAATGACAGTATACATAGTTGCTATGGCCTATGGTGTCCCCATCAACGAATATGAGATAGAGCTTTTTTTTTTTGATCGGTTACGAATATGAGATAGAGCTGACTGAGCATCAACACACACTGGAAGAACTGAGCACGAATAAATGTAACGTCGTGAACCTTAATTTTCCTAGCTTGAATCGGGTTAGCAGTAATACATCTAACATGATATTCTTTTCAATGCAATGATCTTTAGATGTACAAATGCTAACCAAGTTCAACTGGGAGCAGCATTTTCTCCATCAACCTCTGTCACGAATAAATGCAAAAGCTTCCAAATCTGTCAGTAAAACAAACATCCAATTAAATGGATTTTCAAAAAAAAAATAAAATATGTTTGCTAGACAATGATCTCATTTATGTATAAAAGAACTTACATGTATATGTCGTAAGAGAAATATCATCTATTGGGACATGTCTCTTATTTTAAAACCGCATTAACATGAGAAAAAATACACTACATGCAGCTGGCCACATACTTGCAAATCTTGATGTACAATGCAGCTTGCCGCCCTTCGCCAACATCACAAACAGTGATACATGCAACAGCCTGAAATAACCATTTCTCAGCATGGAAATCATCGACTGAACTAACATTTTCTAGATGTTTCACAAACAGTATATAAACGTATGAGAAAGTTCATATATACAGTTCAAATTGTTTTTCATAATGCTTTTGCATTTAACAGAATTTTGTAAAGCCAGTAAAATTCTTCTTGCCACAGAAGTTCACCAATCGTCTAGTGGTCATAAATAAATCTAGGCTTCTAGTCATAGGTATAATCCTAAATCAATCAGCATTAGGAGAATAACCTAATCCTTTGCATTTGAACAGTAAGCTATTGGTCAAATAAATCAATCAGCAACAGGAGTTACCTTTCGTGGAACTCATCCTCAAACTCCCTACCCCGGATAGACTGGGCACCAGTTTTATGTCCAAGAGAATTTCCTGTCTGTTTCATGAAGCCTTTGATAACCCAATGAAATATGAGATTCTCATATTGCTATTGCGATAATCTGATTCAAAAGGCCAAAACATGGATAAACCAGTATATAACCGACATAAAGAATATAAAAAAATATTACTGTGATGAAACTTCAAAAAAAAAAAAGGTAAGAAGATAGGATGTATAACATAGGTACCCTGCATCTTTATACCTTTCCTTGACAACTATACTTTGATAGTATTTGGGCGGAACACCCCTACAGTGACAATTTGATACAAAATAGTTCTGAAATTTGTACCCTATTTCTTCCCAATATTATCAGTGCCAAAGGAGTGTTCGATCTTCTCCTTTCTTCCCTTCCAAAAGTAACATCCCTCGATTCTCCGAGAGGCAGTTATATGATGGAGCCAAGAGGTAATCTCTTGTGGGGAGCACAAAATAGTCATCTCATACGCGTCCTGCAAAAGACACAAATGCATACTACCATTAGATGGGGGAAACCGAAAAGAAAAACAACCAAATAGAGAACCAAAATAAAGACATAATGGAAATGTTCACTTGATACAATGCTCATTTGATACAGTGATGAGGTCTCAATATCATATGACTCATTAATTAAAGCATCACTCCATGAAGACAAAGTTTTTAAGCAAGGAACCAAAAAAAGTATTCACATTGCACCCTACCGTGAAAATAAAATAAAATACAGATCATTTAAATCAACTGAATTCATAGAGTGATAATTGCCAGCAAGGAAGCAATAATTCATACATGCTTACATGGTTAAGACTATGTATTATCCACAATCCCTCAATAGAGTTCCCCTCCTGGTCCTGCAATACAACCCATAGTTGAAACGTCAATGCCAAGCATTTACCTTGTGAATAACCTTACTTGAACATGATCTATTCTACAGGCCTGTACATCTGTGTCCTTGAGTTTTAGGCATGTACCTCGTAATCCAACCAAACTTTAAGTGGACGATTGCTACAACAAACCTTCTCCCTGCGGATTACAATCCCATATATGTACCTCATGAGAGGCAAAGACTCGATTGATTATACAAACAGACCAATAAGAAAATCAAGAAAAATATGATAAAATTAAGAGGAAAAAAAAATATTTAGGAAAATTAGGTTAAGACTTAAGAGTATCAATAACGATTTGACAGATAATTTTTGATAAGTCACTCTCAATTACAATCAACTAATGCAAGGAAAATCAAATCAGGTTAAGAGTGGGGAGAATAATTAGGATACCTTTGATGAAAATAGCTTAGGGTCTCTGCTTCTCTTTGAAAAACTTCTAGATGGAACTGTCTTTATGTCCCTTCCGATCCTTCCTTCCTAAACTTAATCTTAAATAAGTGACTCAATTCTCCTTTTATTTTTGATTAACCACTGCCACTGGTGAAATATTTATTAGGGTTTCGGTTTCACTTCGCTTCACACTAATAAAAGTTCGGAATTTGGAAAGTGAGTTGTTGTTATAATTTTGAGTGAAAGATTGATTGGAATAATATGTTGTTTTCATCGGAGAAGAAAGCAAATTTTCTTGAATAAATTGTTTCAGCTTCGGTAATACAGATGGCGATTAGGTTTTTTACCAATGAAACTGAAACAGGACCAAATAGAATCGGTGAGAGGCGCAAGAAGCAAACATATCGAGAGAAAATATTTGGCAGCTCTTTCATTGGTTTTTTTTTTTTTTTTTTAGAAAAAGAAGGAGATAATATAAAGCTTGTTTTTATTTTTTATATTAAAGTTAACATTACATCGACTTAGCAGGCAAGCGAGCAACAAGTTGCGCCGCAAGCCCCTTTTGAATTGCAAATCCTATCCTTTTAAATACAAATTCTCTCGACCCTGTAGTCATGACATTACTGTGCATGACTTTTTGTACCCTCTTGAGGAGTCCAACCGCCTCTGGAGCTAAGAAACCAAATGTATCAAAAGCGAAGGGAATAAAAGCATGCCCGTTGTCACAACAAGCTTTCTCATGTTTTGACATCTTACCTGAGGCAGCCCGTAGTGCTGCTTGTCCAACTGTGAACGAACCAAGCCTTGAGCCCACTAAAGGAGAGACCCCAGTGAGGTCGATACATGCATGTTTCCCATAAGAACATCCGCCGGTCGAAGTGTCGATCTCCCTTCTGAGGGATCTGTCAGAAAGTTAACAGCCGCTTCTTTCTTTGCGGAAATGCCTGCTCTCCACAATACGTCATACAATGTATCTCGTACATGATCATGTCTATATTTAAATCCCGGGTCTACCTTGCAATGAACTGCATGTTCTCCAAAGGGATCCAGATATCCAGTGAAGCAAGCAGGGCACTTTGTATCTGGTGGGTATAGGGGGATCATCAACCTGTATCTGAGAATGGCACGGTACTCCAAAGGTGACATCTTCTGTCCTAGGCCCTCAATCGGGATAGCAAGGAGAAAATCTTGGGCATGTGGTGCCTGAAGGCATCCAAAAACTGCTTTTTGTATAACGGCGAATAACTTTTACGTATTCGCGTATAACGTACCAATCGGCCGTCCTATTGAAACTCCGAACCTTATTCGCGTATTTTATGGCCTCAGCGAATAATCCACGAATTATACGCGTTCGCGAATTATTCGTCACCCCAATTCGGCGTGTTATATCAGCCCCATCTATAATATAAAGCACAGTGGTGTTTTGGGTGGGGAATTTTCGCGAGAAAAAGACACGAAATGCCCTCTTCTTTTCCTTTATTCCGTCTCTTGCTTCAGAAGTTTTCCGTCCATTTCCAAAAAGGATAAGGGTATAAAGGCAATTAAAAAAGTTAGTCTTTTTTGTTGGACCGTAATGCCCCTCCGTGTTTCTACTCTTTTTGCATATGCACCCGTTTATTTTTTGTTGTACATTCTTTAGAAGGGGAGGGGTAAATAGGTACTGGCTGTTTTTCCTTTTAAGTTATCGTTTTTCTTCCTCTTTCTCATTTCTGAAACAACAAATCTTCTCCCACCCCACTTACTCTCCCTCACCATTAATTTTAATCATTCAGGAAGAGAATTAATGGTTGATTTTAATCTTCATCTTCATCACCATTAATTTTTTATTCTAGGGTTGGTTTTTCCTGGGATTTCTAATCTGTCTAAGGGAAAAGTAGGATTTAAAGCAACATGGAGAATCTGATGAAGAATTTCAAACACCAATCAGTTCACATATTATCAAATCTCACGTAAAATTCGATTGTGGCTTTATATTTCCCTTTTCCGAATCACGAACATCTAAGAATTAATCGATTAAGAGATGATAAAGTTATTATTTTGAAGTTAGGGTGATTGTGTGCTGTTGTTGTTTGTGCTGATTTTGAACAAATTTGGGGGTAAACGATAAAATTTGGGGTTTTATGTTAGTATTTCAACAAATTTTGAGTAAATTTTGGAGAATTGTTGGTTCAGGGTTTTGGATCTGTTGATGCTGAACAGTGAATTCGCGATGCGATCAAATCAAGGAGGAGCAGCAGAAACATTTGCGTTTGTTTCTTCTTAATAATGGATGTGGTGGTGATCAAACAGTGACGTTAATTGTAAGTATACCATTACATTGGTTTTGTTGCACTTACAACTTTTGCTCAGTTTATCCTTTAGATTTTTCTCAATATTATTCTTAGTGTTGCTCAATTCCATAGTACACTCCTGCAATCGATATCTGGAGCTTAGGATTAGCCACCAATGTTGCATTGTTGTAATATTTGCATGTATGACTTTTAAGTTGTGGTCTGATTGAGCGCAGTATGTATTCATTCAGGCGTCTTACATAACTTTGTTTGCTTTAAGGTTGATTTAGATAATTTGGATTCACAACTTTGGGAAAACATCCACCCAAATCCATTTGAACATTCTAAAGCATCCCTCCGGTATAAAGTGGTGTCCAGCGTCTATCAACTTTGAACTGAAAATGCAGGTATTGTCTTTCTATTGCTTGGATAACTTAGTGATAGCCTTAGTTCCTCTAATTACATGAGGTGACCTATGTTCTCACCACCAATATTAGATACTGTGGGTAGTAGCATCACAAGTGGGTCGTTGATACAACCAAATCCCGAAAAGGTGTAACATTTGTCTGTCGTACCTAATGAGTTGGGTGGTCGTGGTCATGAATGACACCGTCTAAGTGTTTGTATTACTAGCAGCCAAGGTCTTGGTGTTGTTGGAGTGGCAATAGGTACGAATTATAGTAGCTACAAGAAAATACTGCAGCCAATTATCCCTTTGTTGTGGGCTTCATTCAAGCGCATTTTACAATACTATGAAAGCATTGCTGGGAATACTGCTCAATCATGTTGCTCTTAAATTCTGCAAGTTGAACAACAGATTAGCACCTTCTCACAAATGTGACTTCTTCACCTCGACCACCGTAGGTAATTGTCGCTGAAATCTTGCGTTAAACCATTTGGAGGAATATCATGGTTGGAGGAGATTCCAAACAGGCACTACCGGTGGTCCAAAATGGTAGCCGATAAGAAATCGTGTCTGCATATGTGAAAATATCTTTCTTAAGGACGGTGTGAATGTCCTAAATCTTACATAGAACATGAGACTTGGAGGCGGAAATACGTAGGATAGAGAGGTTTGCCGCGATGTACGCATAATTTTTCGTCCAATGTATAATTCAAAATAAGTCGGTATAGAGATTTCAACTAATCCATATGGCAATGTAGAACTATTTCACTTTGGCCTCTTTTTAATATTTACGTTTCATGTCCTCCGTGCCCATGAACACAATCTCTTGAGCAAGGTTTGATTTTTAACCCTCAGTACACAATATGCCAAACACAGAATCTTTCGAGAAAGATGCCAACATTTAGAATCAGTTACTTCCAAAACCATGTCCGTGCCATTATGGCACGGGTTACATACTAGTCTATATTACAAAACACAGTGGTGTTGTTTGGTGTCTACCTGAACTAGCAACATTACCCCTCCATCTCTTTTTCTTTTTCTCTTTTCCTTTGAACAGTTTCGTAGATATTAAAACAATCGAAGGGTATACGTGGAAACATAATCTTAAAAACCAATTTTCACACGAAATTCCCTCTCAAATCCTCTCAGTAATACTGAATCAATGATCACCTACAGCATATTCCAGAAGCATTCTCCAGAGTGATTGAGGTACAGTGGTGATTTCTAAGTTAGGGGTTTGAGTAGTATTGAATTTGCTCAATTGAAACTGAAATCCATCAGAGAGCATAGTTCATAGTATTGAATTTGTTCAATTGAAACTCAAATCCATCAGAAAGCTTAGTTCATCGGATTCAATTTATTCAATTGAAAATCAAATCCATCAGAGAGCTTTTCACAAAAACAGATTGAATCCAGGTATTCTGAATTGGGTTAATTTCAGAAATTAGGTTTTGCTGTGATTTTTTTAGGTGTTGCTGTAAATTTGGGTTTACGTTCATATTCCAGAATTTTTTTTAATGGGTTCAGAAATTAAGTTTTGCTGTGAATTTTTGTTTTAGGTTAGCAGTAACAGATTGGTAAGGACTCTTTGATTTTTTTTCTTTTTTGGACTCTTTTGATTTATCGGTGGGTAAGACAACTGAAATTTTGGTTTCAATCTTACTTACAGAGAAAAGAAGAATTGGGGTTCAAATTGTTTCTGAAGGAGCAGCAGTAGCTGTAAGGAACTGATGGGAAGAGTAACCTAGATGTACTTTGAACTTGCTACCTTTACCGATCAAAGTGAAAATAAAGACGGAAGGAAGTTGAAATCAAGGTACGTTTGAATCTTTTATATGTGTTAGAAGCTTTAACTGTAAAGAAGTGTTAGAAATACTTGAAATGCCTGAGACATGGTAAAAATGTAAACTAGAAAGCTAAAAAGAAATAGTTGTATGATTGATAGAAAGAAATAGTTGTATGATTGATCAACCTAGAGAGACAGAAACAGAGATATAATTTGGAAGAACACCCACTATAATCCGCCATATTACCAAGGACTAAAACTTCGTGCCACATACCTCCCATGTTCTGCACTTATACGAATGATTCGACCATAAGTTACATCTGAGTTTCTGTCTCCCTAAGATGGGCAATAAAATCAAGTGCATAGCCTTGCGACTTGGTTGTATGGGCAGTAAAATCAAGTGCTATATGAAGTCTCAATTATTACTGCTTTATATAAGCTCAATGCTTTTCAGCTGTTTTTGTGCGCGCAGATCAGAATATCTTTTCGACTGTAGGAAACATCGATTATAAGATGGGGTAGAAAGAGCATTGCTACCTTACCTGTGGTCTAACAAACACATAGCTTAATTCCTAACGTATTACCCAGTCAACTCATGATCTACCACTGCATTTGTCTGTTTAACCTTTTTCTCCATTTAGTATTAACTTTATAATGTTTACAGTTTACGCCACTCTTTTGTTTTATATTTTTGGTAAGTTCTTTGCTTATAAGAAAGAAAGATTTGTCATGTTACCAAAAATTATTAGCTTATGATTAACAAGTTATATATGTCAAAAAACAATTTCATGAATTAGCTTATGAAATGTGTACAGTTTCTCTCATATTTGTTGTAGTTATTGCCTATGTTAAATCCATCATGTTCTTGACTATGTTTTTTTGATACTACCAGGGTTTGAACCCTGGTCTCCCCCTTGGGAGTTCCATGAGAATCCATCATACTATATGATGGTTCTCATGTTCTTGACTATGTGGTACATATGAATGGGGGACAGGTCATCCCTGATTCAATCTCAGGACTAGAAAATCTGGAGGAGCTTAATCTTTTATCGAAAATTCTGGAGTTGCTGCAACATTCCATTGGTTGCTGGCGAATTGGAAATCCTTAAATGTGTCCACAACAAGCCTAAGGCCTTCCCCAATAGTATTGTTAATTGCAGGTAATCTGATGATCGTGTTTCCTTTGAAAACCCATTTTACCTTTCTAATATCTATTAAGAAATACTTCTTTCAATCCTTATCAGAACTTGAGTCATTTCCTAAGTAGGGGAATGTGTTATAATGCAGATCATTAGTGGAGCTGGAAGCAAGCTTCAACCAGCTGACATATTTGCCAATGAAAATGGTGAATTAGTGAATCTGCGGAAGCTCTTGGTTGGCCTCAACAAGAGTAGTTCCCTTCCCCGTTCTGTTTGTGAAATGAAGTCACTGCGCCATCTGTCGATGCCCACGCAGTCAGCTACGTGGTCTTCCACACGCTATTTAGTTCTTTACTAATCTTTAAGCAGTTACTGCAGCGACTTACAGAGCTTACTGATACATTCAGCCACCTAGACAGTCTAACCAAACTCAACTTAGATCAAGAATCCACTTTTCGTTCCTACTGCGCAGAATTCATGGCAAAGAGGTGGGTTTACATGTTACTTGAGGAGGAACACAAGAATATAGAAGCACAACCAAAACACAAAAAAGGTGGTTGACACGCAGCACTTCATGGTTGACAAGATATTTAGTCGGTGGAGAGAAATCCCCGAAGGCTCAAGTACATTATCTCGACCAGCATCAAAAAAATCTCAGATAATCCTTTGGATTAATCCCAGATGTGTCTCTGCTCTGCGTCTCTGTTTATCATGTACAAGAACTGATTAATTTGACTCCCCTGTTTGGTAAAGCCATTGTGCAATTTGTTCCCCTGGTGAAGCCATTCCCGTGGATCCATTGTGCAATTTGTACTCTATTTCTATAATGAATTTGTTCATGTTATCAAATTTTTGTAGGATGCTAAAAATACCAAAGTGGTCTATTTCCTAGGTTCCCGTTAACCCTATATAGTTTTGGCCAACAGTAGGTCGATTAGACCGTCTGTTAGATCCTTCAACCACTAGCCTTGGATCCATCAGGACCATCACATACCACACGCCATGTCGATGTCGCAACCACTGAACCATACCAAATTGAATTGGCGAGCCATCACTAAAAAGAAAAGTCCAATCCCGTGCCATCATGGCACGGGCAATATACTAGTTTCTACTAAATCAACCCAAATCCTATAATGTCATGCATTTTAAAAATTTCATGGTGGAGGGATTCGAACCCATGCGCCGTGTGTCCTTATGCTCTCGTTAAACCACTGAGCCAGCCAATGTTTGGTGCTAATGTTACCCATATTTTATATATAACCCCTAATTCACTAAAAATCTATGTATAATCCACTTAAATGTTGCTGTAACTGTATAAAATTATATTAAAAAATATTATACTATGCCGAATTTTGCATACCGAATTTACATTTCTAAATCGAATTATACACGTACGTCTGCCGTTCCGAATTACTGCCGAATAACGAATCGTTGACCGAATAGTGGACCGAATTTCCTAAACGTAAAAAACGAATTTACACGTACGTATGCCGTCCCGAACTTGTTCCCGTATCCCGAATTGCTAACTAGGCTCTCGACAAGGCATACAGACCTCGCGGCCCCACACCAACCCGACCATTTTTCTTCTCCAACACGTGCACACCACCAACCGTTCCACCTACTTCATCAAGCTCTCCTCAAGATCCAACGGCATCCACAACAGCCACACGTCCTCCCCACTTACCTTGGATGTTTCTGCCCAACACCAAAACATCCCCTTTGGTCTCTTTTCTCATCAGGAGAACCCGATCTCCTTTCTTCCTTTTCTTTCTTCTCCCCCGCTACCCCGCTGCAACTCCCTTTCCCTTTTCCATTAACCTTCTCAACCCACGCCTGAAGAACAAGAGCATGCGTATGGACGATCCTATCGAAACCCACAGTAAATCAAGCACCTAGCTTCAATTTGTTCTCGATTCACAAGTCACAATTTTGTGGTGAGAAAACTGCCAGCGAAAATTAGGGTTTAGCAATTGGGGGTAATTTTGTGTATAAAAGGAGACGAGATTGTAAGGTAAAAACATGCCCGGTTCTCCGGTGCAGCAAGCTTTGTAGTTTAGATTTTATTTCTTTCTCTATGTTTTAATTTCAAAGCTAGGGTTTAGATGAAACCCTTAACTAAATTCTAGATATTCATGCTTTGAAGTTGTTCTTGGTTTAATTCCTTGCTTCAATATTTTGCTTTCACCTTGTATGTCATGCATCCTTGGTAGTTAGAAGTACCCTGTGCTGTTGCATCTCAACTCATGCCTAAACTAGTATCTTTGGTCTAAGACTGGTTGTGCCGTAAAAAGACAGTCAGTGCTCGGAGTTACTGCCTTAGTTGATATTAAACTTATCATTTTTGATATCCCATTGAAGATGCGGAAGACTTGTATCTCCCCCGCTGATTCGTTTTATGGGAACAGAACAATTTCATTAGCTAACTATCTAGGATAGTTAAGTGGTGGATTCAACTGCCCTAGTGCCTTTTTATTGTTTCAATCTTGTTACTTACAGTAACCATCTATCTCGTCGTATCGACAAAACCCATTGCTTTTAAATTAGTACTAGTAGACCTAGAAGTTTAGTTTCACCAACGTAACTCCCTGTGGATCGACCCGTATTTGCCGTTGTCCTTCATTGTAGACACCGTGCGCTTGCGGTCATATTTTATAGTAGGTTTTTGTGGATGACCCAAGTTTAATTATTTATACCTAATGGGCTTGATACCTACCTAGTTAAGTCTACCCAGTTGGGCTTGGGTCTAGATATTTTGGGTAATCAAGAAGTAAGAAATGGCAATTATGTAAATAAGTGGTCAAAAAGGCATATGGCCACCCAGGGGTAAAAGGGAGTCTCTATAAATAGGACTCTAGAGAGATCACAAGGGAGGACTTTTTGGAGAGAGAAAGGGAGGATTACACATTTTGAGAGAGAAAAGGTGAGAAATGAGATAAATCGGTGCTACCTCTGAGACTCGGATCAGATTGAGAATATTACCCCATTCACATTTGGCGACCACACCGGGAGACTGATTTCGAGTCCAGCGGAATGCAATCAGCGCTAGAAGCAATGAGCGCGCCCCAAAGGAGAGCAGAGCGAGTCCCCATTCCGGGCGAGGATTTTGTTCTAATAGAGCACGAGCCAGCGGACAGCGACTCGGACGACGCGCAAAGGATTGAAAAGGTATCTGTAGGGATCGTGGACGCACCAGTGGCGTCGACTCAGGAGGGCGAAGGAATTGCACCATTTGTTGCCAGTAACGCAAAAGACACAAGCCTGGAGGAAATGCGGCAAGAATTCGCGACTCAGGCGAAAAAACAACAACAATTGATGACATTAATCAAGCAAAAGGAGGGCGCGTCTACACAAAAAGACACCGGACCGATCACCGGAATTATTGGTGAGCCAAATTTGGCCGGAATAGCTGCCGGAAAAGGAAAACTCGCGCCCACCAGGGGTTTCCAACAAGAAGAGGAAGGATTTAGTGCGCCAACTGGGAGAATCTCAGAGGAAGACCTAGCTAAGTATATCGAAGAGCATTACCGAGTAGCGAAACAAGATCACGGGTATAGTTCTCTAGACCCCCCTTATACGAAAGAAGTGGTCGCTTATAAGTTCCCGCGTGATTATACATCACCAAAATTCAAAGTATACACGGGGCAGGGAAATGCACGAGAGCACTTGGGTCGTTTCCTTTCGGCAATGAACCAGCATGCAAAAGATGGAAATCTATGCTTGAAAGAATTCTCGAAATCGTTGTCTGACGTTGCATACACATGGTATGACAACTTAAAACCAGGAAGCATAGCGACATGGGAGGAAATGGCGCGTCTGTTCTTCAAGAAGTTTTTCTCCGCAAAAAGGCGGGTGACATCGGTCGATTTAGCACGAACAACAATGGGAATCGATGAAGATCCTTTGAAATACATCACGAGGTTCCGAAGTCACGCGCTCGAATTAAGTGAAGAGGTGCCAGAGGACAGACTGGTCGAGATCTGCGTGGGAAAAATGACCGCCACCCTGCGTTTCGCCTTATCCAACTTTCAATTCCAAACCTTCGTGGAGTTAGAAGAGGCTACGGCGCGGCTATCAGATTGCCTTGGAATCTTTCAGCAAGCGAAGATGGAGCAAACGTGGTACAATTCCGTTAATTCACTAAGCGCGGCTATTACTAGCAGTGGACCCACTCCGGGAAATAAGCGACAAGCGCCTTTCCAGCCATACCAAGGAGCTGCACCACAAGGAACACGAGGAGGAAATAATTCCAATAATCAGCGTCCTATTCCAGCGCCCAAACCTTGCACCAAGGAGCAAATCGAAAACCTCGTCGATCAATGGGCCGCTAATGGTGAAATCAACTTACCGCCTGCTGTCGTGGATATAAATACTGTAAACAAGGCACATGAACGGTACTGTCACTTTCATAGGAGGGTGAATCACTCAACCCTCGATTGTTACGGTGTACGAAATGAATTTTGGAGAAAAGAGAGAGCCGGGGAGATAGACCTCGGACGACAACAAATTGACAAAGATCCATTACCCAAACATCACGCCATGATGATTTCCCATGACCCTAGAGACGAGGGATGGGCAGCATGGGAGGATTCCAGGGGAGAGGCGTGCGAGCTGTCCAGTGGACGGCAAGACTTTGAGGGAACAAACACGGTTGCTTTCCAGTTCTCCAAAACCATCATCGCGCAGCAATTCTTCGATTCCCTTGGCTTCAGTGAAGACCAAGTTAGGAAAGCATCTCAGGCAATCGCCTCTATAGCAGCGGGTCACAAGGCGCTATCAAGAGGAAGGATCACCTTTGATGACAGCGATATATGCATTCCTGGGGAACACATGCGTCCTCTGTACCTCACTGCAACGGTCAACAAGCAGCAGCTAAGGAGAGTATTCATCGACGGAGGGGCGTCACTAAACCTTGTTTCGGTACACACCTTGGATTTATTGGGAATACCGAGGGAGGAGATCAGAGAACGGAAAACATTAGTGCGCGGTTTTGGAGGTCATACCCAAGAATCGATTGGGGTGATATGCCTCATTATAACCATTGGACCGATTAAAGCATCAGTGCCTTTCCATGTGTTAGACGATCACACTTCGTTTCACCTACTTCTAGGGCGCGGATGGATACGCGACCATCATATTGTGGCGTCTACATATCACCAATGCATCAAAACTAGCATCGGAGGAAGAGAATACAGGGTGCCAGCCACGAATAACCCTTTTGGACCGAGGAAGCATACATGGCAGAAGCAGTTTTTTATCAACCAACAGGACAAGGAGAAGCGGCTGTAATAGGTTTGTCTCGGACGATTCCACTACCAAAGTGGGAAGAGGATAGTAAAGTCTCAGTCTTTGATCCCGCTCGTTTGGAGATGCCCAAAGAAAAAAGGAAGGTTGAAGAAAAGGCGTCTGTATTTAGCGCTGAAAGATTAGTGGCACCGGCAGGCACTAAAAGATCAAAGGCAGGACCAGAGCCTCGTTTCCATCGCTTCACCACTCAAGGTGGAGGACACATCTATAGATTATAGCAATCAGCGGAGGTGCTGCCATCCGAGCAATTGTGTGAAGCGTCCACAAGCCAGATGACATCATCTCCTGATGAGGAAGAAGAAGTAATGGCGGCGTCGCTACCGGTAGAGGAGCCTACAGAAATACCATCGTTAGACGAGGTAGAAGAAGTCGACATCGGCGATAAGGAAGAAAAGTTGATCAAAATCAGTGCGTCACTTGGGAAGGAAGAACGGAGAAGAATGATCGAATTGCTAAGAGAATATAGGGATGTTTTCGCCTACACATACAGCGAGATGTCAGGATTGGACACAGAGTTGGTCTCACACTCTCTGGATGTTCTACCCCACGCGCGCCCCGTAAAACAAAGAAGCCGCGTCTTTCACAAGGATGTAGCGTTGGCAATAAAGGAAGAGATCGAGCGACTAGCGGAGGCAAAATTCATCAAACCTATAAAGAACGCGCCGTGGTTAGCTAACATTGTGCCAGTGATAAAGAAAAACGGAAAAATTCGTTGCTGTGTGGACTACAGAGATTTGAACAGAGCCTGCCCGAAAGACGAATTCCCCGTACCGAATATCGACATGCTAGTAGACGCGACTAGTAACCATCAAATGTTTTCGTTTATGGATGGTTATAGTGGCTACAATCAGATTAGAATGAACACTGTGGACGCGCACAAGACGGCGTTCCAGACACCATTCGGATGTTTCTACTATGTGGTGATGCCTTTCGGGTTGAAGAACGCGGGGGCCACTTATCAATGCGCCATGGTTTCAATCTTTCATGATTTAATCCACAGACAAGTTGAGGTGTATGTCGACGACATTGTGGTTAAATCTCGAAAGAGGGAAGACCATATCGACCATCTACGAACGGTATTCGAGCGTTGCAGACAGTATAAACTTAAGATGAACCCTTTGAAATGCGCTTTTGGGGTCACATCGGGCAAGTTCTTGGGTTTCGTGGTTACCAGCACGGGGATTCAAATGGATCCAGGGAAGGCACAAGCGATCCTTAGTATGGACAGCCCTTCCAGCATACAAGAACTTCAGTGCTTTCTAGGAAAAATATCATACATTAGGCGATTTATACCAGGTCTCGCCCAGATGATGGCCGCTTTCACCCCACTCCTAAGGAAAGGATCTACGTTCCAATGGGGGAATGTCCAACGGACCGCTTTCGATAACATCAAGCGATGCCTGACTTGCTCACGAGTTCTCCGACCACCGATACCAGGCGAGCGGCTACACCTCTACCTAGCATACACGACCGAAGCGATAGGAGCGCTCCTTGCACAGGATTTGGGAAACGACCAACTTTTTCCTATATATTACGTAAGTCGTTTGCTAAAGAAGGCTGAAGTGAGATACCCCCGCATAGAGCAAGCATGCCTGGCCCTCATCTACGCAGCTCAAAAACTAAGACCATACCTGTTAGCACACCAAACGGTGGTGGTTGCCGCGGCGAATCCCATGGTTTATCTAGCAGAACGTCCATACCTAACTGGGCGAACTGCACGATGGTCCCTTCAATTGTCAGAATTCGGGTTACATTACCAGAGACCACGAGGCGTCAGAGGGCAAGCAATTGCAGATCTCTTAGCCGCGTTTCCAGGAAGCGACGAGGCGGATATTCACGAAGACATCCCTGGGGAGGTAGCAGAGCTAGAGGAAGAGAGTATGTGGGACATGTATTTCGATGGTTCGTCATATGGGACATATGGGGGAGCAG